>MU706256.1:139219-157093 GCA_026770625.1 Nicotiana glauca
CAATCGATTTTGTCTTAAATTTCTAAGTGATAATTAATTTAAGACAATTATTTTTAATTTGAGACAACTAATATGAGACTGAGGCAGTGGCGGATGTACATTGTTACTTATGGGTGCTTGAGCACCCATTACTTTTAACCGGATTTAGTAAATATGCATAGGCAATTATAAAAATAACTAGATAAATATAGAGTGAGCACCCATAATTAAACATTTTTTTCTGTTCTTTCGAATTTTTATCGGCGAACACCCATCACTTTAAAATTCTGGATCCGCCACTGGACCGAGGGAATACATTCTAAAATGCAAGTAAGAATGTATAAGTCAAATATTCGTTGAGAAATTTTAAGAAACGGCAATATATACCTGCAGACGTGATTGACAGTAGTCGCATGTTGGCATTTACAAGAAACGCCTACTTTTCCAATAGTATCTTGTGCCCAAAATAAAAAATAATTAATTCAGTTTGCTCCTATATTCTTTTTTCTTAACATAGTCTACTATGGAGCAAGAAATGTTTAACTGAACAATAGTGATACGAAGAATCAAACTCATAAAACTACCGTTTATACAAATATAACGTAACATTCCTCAAATTTATAAAAGTTTCAAGACACATTAAATATAAAATTTAATTTATATAATCTTAAATTATACTTCTATTACGGATTTAAACCCTTGTGATTAATTTTTGAATTACTTCTCTATTTATAAATAATTGGATATACAATTAATAAAATATTAGTAATTTTAATATTATTAATTATTAAAAGTAAGTATAACTAAATACTCCCTCTGTTCCAGTTTATGTGAACCTTATTCCTTTTTGGTCCGTTCCAAAAAGAATGAACCCTTTCTAAATTTGGTAACAATTTAGCTTAAACTTACAATTCTACCCTTAATGAGAAGCTTTTATAACCACACAAATACTCTGGGCCCCATTTGGATTTGTTTAGGACCACAAATTTTAGAAGTCTTCATTTTTTTTCTTAAACTCCGTGCCCAGTCAAACAGGTTCACATCAATTGGAACGGATGGAGTACTAGTTAAATAAATAATAGAAGCATGTGCCACTTCTGGGAGGGGTTAGATGAGATTGTGCGCCAAGTTCCGCCTTCTGAGAAGCTGTTCATAGGAGGGGATTTCAATGGTCATATTGGGGCGACAGCAGGTGGCTATGGCGAGGTGCATGGGGGCTTTGGTTTTGGGGAGAGGAACATGGGAGGTACCTCGTTGTTGGACTTCGCTAAGGCTTTTGGGCTGGTGATTGCAAACTCTAACTTTCCGAAGAGGAAAGAGCATTTGGTTACTTTTCAAAATGCGGTAGCGAAGACCCAGATTGACTATCTCCTCCTCAGGAGGTGTGACAGCGGGTTATGCAAGGACTGCAAAGTGATCCCGAGCGAGTCACTCGTGACGCAACATAGATTGTTGGTGCTAGATGTTGGTATTAGGTTTAAGAGGAGGAAAAGGTCTGCTCAGGGAAAACCAAGAATCAGGTGGGGAGCTTTGACTAAGAATAAAGCCCAAGAGTTGGAGTGTCAGTTGTCGGCTATGGGAGCTTGGAGGAGTAGTGGGGACGCGAACATTATGTGGTCAGCGACAGCAGACTGTATAAGGAAATCTGCGAGAGAGGTGTTATGGGTCTCAACCGGTATTTCTGGCGGGCACAAAGGAGATTGGTGGTGGAATGAAGTGGTCCAAGGCAAAGTGGAAGCGAAGAGGGCAGCATACCAGAAGTTAGTGGAGAGCATAAGTGAGGACGAGAGGAGAGCGTGCATGGAGAGATATAAGGTAGCTAGGAAAGAAGCTAAATTATCGGTCACGGAGGCTAAGAATGTGGCTTATGGTCGTATGTACGAGGAACTGGGGGAAAAAGGCGGGGAGAAGAGGTTATTCCGGTTGGCCAAATTGAGAGAGAGGAAGGCTCGAGATTTGGACCAAGTGAGATGTATTAAGGACGAAGATGGTAGAGTATTGGTGGAAGATGCCCAGATTAAGAGAAGATGACAAACTTACTTTTCATAAACTTTTGAATGAGAAAGAGGATCGTGATATTGTGCTAGGAGAATTGGAGCATTCCGAAAGCTATCGTGACTTCGGGACCTGCAGGCGTATTGAGGTCGAGGAGGTCGTAGGGGCTATGCGTAAGATGAGTAGGGGCAGAGAGACTGGGCCGGACGAGATTCCGGTGGAATTTTGGAAGTGTGTAGGGAGAGCAGGTGTGGAGTGGTTGACTGGGTTGTTTAATGTTATTTTTAAGGCGAAGAGGATGCCGGATGAGTGGAGGTGGAGTACGGTGGTTCCATTGTATAAGAACAAAGGTGATGTCCAGAGTTGTAACAATTATAGGGGTATCAAATTACTGAGTCATACCATGAAAGTATATGAGAGGGTGGTTGAAGCAAGAGTGAGGATGACAGTGTCTGTATCCGACAACCAGTTCGGGTTCATGCCGGGTCGTTTCACCACAGAAGCTATACACCTTGTTAGGAGGTTGGTGGAACTGTACAGAGAAAGAAAGAAGGATTTGCACATGGTGTTTATTGACCTAGAGAAAGCATATGACAAGGTTCCTAGAGAAGTTCTCTGGAGATGCTTGGAGGCAAAAGGTATGCTGGTGCCTTATGTTATGGCAATTATGGACATGTATGACGGGGCTAAGACTCGGGTTAGGACAGTAGGAGGGGACTCTGAGCCTTTTCCGGTGGAAATGGGATTACACCAAGGCTCTGCACTCAGTCCGTTCTTATTCGCCCTGGTGATGGATGCGATATCAGATCATATTCAAGGGGAGGTGCCATGGTGCATGCTACTCGCCGATGACATAGTTCTGATTGACGAGTCATGAGCCAGTGTTAACGAGAGATTGGAAGTTTGGAGACAGACTCTTGAGTCCAAGGGCTTCAAGCTAAGCAGGATGAAGATGGAATACCTCGAGTGTAAGTTCAGCGCCGGGTCGGGGGAAGTGGACGTGGATGTGAGGCTCGAGTCACAGATTATCCCAAATAGAGGCAGCTTCAAGTACCTTGGGTCGGTTATCCACGGGGGAAGGAAGATCGACGAGGATGTCACATACCGTATTGGGGTAGGATGGATGAAGTGGAGGTTAGCATCTGGAGTCTTGTATGATAAGAGAGTGCTAACGATACTCAAAGGTAAGTTCTATAAAGCCGTGATTAGACCGGCCATGATGTATGGGGCTGAGTGTTGGCCTGTTAAGAACTCACATATCCAAAAGATGAAAGTATCTGAAATGAGGATGTTGAGGTGGATGCGTGGGCACACTAGAAAGGATAAGATTAGGAATGATGACATTCGGGAGAAGGTGCACGTGGCCCCTATTGATGACAAGATGCGGGAAGCGAGGCTTAGATGGTTCGGACATGTTTAGAGGAGAAGCCCAGATGCTCCAGTAAGGAGGTGTGAGCGGTTGGTCATGGAAGGCACGAGAAGAGGTAGAGGGCGGCCTAAGAAGTATTGGGGAGAGATGATCAGGAAGGATATGGCGAGGCTTCAGATTTCCGAGGACATGGCACTTGATAGGAAGTTATGGAAGTCGCGTATTACGGTTGTAGGCTAGGAGGTAGTTGACTCTTGCGTTACTTTGTACCTTTGTGAGCCTAGTTCGGTGGGTTTTTGTCTAAGATATCTAGGGGAAATGTCGTGTTTTACTATTTTCTATTTTCGATGCATGATCCATTTACAAACCATCGTTTTTGTTTTGAATTATTAGTATTATTTTTTTTTCTTTACTGCTTTCTATGTTCCTTTTACCATATGATTTTCGCGGTGAATCTAATACTCTCTTCTTTTGTCTTTTTATTATCTTGAGCCAAGGGTCTTTCGAAAACAGCCTCTCTACCCCTTCGGGGTAGGAGTAAGGTCTGCGTACACACTTTCGGGGTAGGAGTAAGGTCTGCGTACACACTACCCTCCCCAGACCCCACTTGTGGGATTTTACTGGGTTGTTATTGTTGTTGTTGTTGTAAGCATGTGCCAAGCCTAAGCCCATAAAGGGCTGTTGGAAGGGGCATTTGCATCTATACCCGCTTTTTGTGTCACGTTTTAACTTGTGCCCGCTTTGCAAAAAAAATTACAAATGTACCCGCTTTTTCGCATAACTTCAGCATACGGGGCTGAAGTAGCAAAGACAATCACGCAAAACTTCAGTATTTCTAGTAGAAGGGCTTGAAGTTCAGCTCTAGAGCTGAAGATTTTATTTTGTAACTGGTGAACTTCAGCTCTAGAGCTGAAGTTTTTGTATTGTAACTGGCGAACTTCAGCTTTAGAGCTGAAATTTTATTTTGTAACTGGCGAACTTTAGCTCTAGAGCTGAAGTTTTTATTTTGTAACCGACAAATTTCAGCTCTAGAGCTGAAATTTTTGTTTTGTAACTCGCGAACTTTAGCACTAAAGCTGAAATTTTTATTTTGTAAATGGCTTGTATGAAAGATAAGTCATTGCACCAGTTGAAATAACCTTGGACAAATTCTGTTTATCAATTATAAGTCATAATTAGCTTGCTTAGGTTTATTAACTCAATTTATTTGAATCAAAACTTAAGATGAAAACAAAAAAGAATTTTACTTCTGTTTCTTGAAAGGGTGACCGCTGCTTACTGGAATTATTTTCTACCTTAAATATCAATATTCTCTTTTCTGCAAGTGAATTTAAAGTTAAAGGTAAATGAATGGTGTAGTGAATTGAAAAAGAATTAGATGCTATTGAGAACATGTCAGAAAACGTATAGAAAATGCAGGATCTAATGAAGAAGAAGAAAAGGTAGGAGGAGAACGAGGAGGAGAAAGGGGGCTGAAGTTATTTAAAAAGTGGGTACAAGTTAAAAAGTTTAAAAAAAATAGGTATAGGTTAAATGGGAGTGACCAAATAGGCGCCCCGTGCAATTTTTACTTGTTGGAAGTCAAGACCTTATAAGAACAAAACAGAATTAATATTCTGTTTGCTCAACAAGCAACAACGAACTATTCACACAGGCAACAAAATTTTTAGGGTTCTTTACAAATCACTAATTCTTGAATTCATGTATATAAAATTTTATATTGTCAATTATCCTAAAATAGTAGTAAGTAAGAATTGAATAGTTAATTCCCTTCTTTTGATGTATCAACATTAAATTTCATGTTTAGGTGTGAAACTGTCACGACCCTAAACCCGAAACCGATCGTGATGGCACCCCTCGTGCAGACAAGGCCAGCCAATTAACCGAATTCACCTTTTAAAACAGTTAAACAACATAAAGCAATCTAAAACATGATTTAGAAGTACCAAGTAATGGATAATATCAATAAAAGTGCGAAAATATAACACAACATAGCCTAATCGTGGTGTCACAAGTCACGAGCATCTATCAACACTGAATACTCAAGTATCACTACAGAGTTTAATACTGAACTAAGGACATAAAGGAAAGAGATAGGAAGGAGCTCCAGCTGCGAACGCCAACAGCTACCTAAAGACTCCTCGGAGAACAGCCTGAAGCTGGAATGAATCAGCACTCTGGAGCGGGACCAGCTACGCTTGAATCTGCACACAGGGTACAGGGAGTAAAGTGAGTACTCTAACTCAGTGAGTAACAAATGTAAATAATAACTGAAAGTAAGAAAACACGTAAAGGCACAAGGCATTCTATAATGAAGCAGTAAAGCCGTTTAATAGTAGTAAATCAGTGCAAAGTTAAGTAAAAATCCTTTCTCAATAAATAAACAAGTAATTGACAAGTAATTTAGGTAAAGTAAACAAATAGAAGTTCGCCCCTCGGGCACAGTATCAACAAATTCGACCCTCGGGCAACATCTCAGAACAATACCAGCCCTTCGGGCTCAACCTCTCATCACAATGAGTACCCGCGCTCACTGGGGGTGTGCAGACTCCTGGAGGGTCCCCTTACTGCCCAAGCGCAATAACAAGCCATCTCGTGGTATCAAATCTAGGTCCTCGGCCTCATATCAATCAAGCCACCTCATGGCGTACATATCTCAGGCCCTCGGCCTTACTCAGTCAAAAATCCTCACAAGCCCCTCGGGCAATAGTAAAACAGTGTTTCTCAGCCCAAACCTCATTTAAAATATCATTTAAGTCTCAAAACTGGGTAAAAATAGCTGAGTAGTAAAATAGTAAAAAATGACATGATTGAGTTCAAGTAATAAGTCAAAATAGTGAGAAAATATTAATAAAAAGCCCCGAAGGGTTCAAATAGTTAGCACGAAGCCCAAATATGGAATTCAGCCCAAATCATAATGATAGCAAATAAGTTTCAGTCAAATACGTGGTAAAATCATCAACCGGGACGGACCAAGTAACAATCCCCAATAGTGTACGATCCAATGCTCGTTAACAAGCGTGTGTCTCACCTCAACATAGCACTACGATCTGCAATTTGGGGTTTCAAACCCTCGGTATATCATTTACAATCATTACTCACCTCGAACCGGCTAAATCTCTAGCTTGCGATGCCTTTGCCCCTTGAATCAGCCTCCACGCGCATCCAATCTATCCAAAATCAGAACAAGGACGCCAAAATATGCTAAGGAAACGAAGCCCAAGCGAAAACAATCAATAAAGGGCACAAATCCCGAAATTATCAAAATCTGACCCCCGGGCCCACGTCTTGAAATTCAAAAAATTTTAAACCAACGGATTCCTTATCTCCCCACGAGTTCATACATACCAAGAACATTAAAATCCATCCAGAAATGACGCTTCAAATCCCAAATGTTTAGTCTCCAATTTCAAGCCCTAGTTCTTCAATTTAGGCTTAGTTTTCATAATTTTCTAGGTGGAATTCACATAATAATCGAGTTTTAGTCCAAGAATCTTACCTCCAAACGTTTCCCCCTTGAATCCCTCTTCAATCTCCTTCAAAAATCTCCAAAAACGATCAACTATGGAGGAAATAAGCCCCAAAACCGCGGACAAGACTAGCTTAAAAATATTCTGCCCAGACATATTTTCCTTCTTCGCGAACGCGGTCAAACCCTCGCGTTCGTGAAGCACAAACTTACTTTGACCAAATTTTACCTCTATGTGAATGCGATACAACCTACGCGAATGCGATGCCCAGGCGACTTAACCCTACATGATCGCGGACACCCCTCCGCGTTCGCAACGAACAAAAACCAGCCCAGCCCCCAGGTCCATTTAACTTTATGCGAACGCGACCACCTTACCGCGTTCGCGATGAAAAACCTTCCCACTCTATGTGATCACAAGCCTCACTCCGCGAATGCGAAGAACAACTGGACAGCCTCCTCAAAACCTTCTACTCAATCGCGAGACTCCCTACGCGATCGCGAAGGGTAAAATCCTGCAACAGCTGAACCTGCAATTTTCTGCAATTTCTCATTTTCAAAATGATCCGAATGACCACCCGAAACTCACCCGAGGCCCCCGGGACCTCAACCAAAGGCATCAACATATCCTAAAACCTTATTTAAACTTTTTCCAATCATCAAAACACTTCAACCAACATTAATTCAACCAAAACACATCGAATTCAAGCCTAAGTTTCTAAAAATCTTCCGAATTCCGCTTTTGATAAAAAATCCAACCAAACCATGTCTGAATGACCTGAAATTTTGCACACACGTCCCAAATGCCATGAAGAAGCTATTGCAACTCTCAGAATTCCATTTCGACCCCTATATGAAAATCTCGCCTATCAACCGAAAATCGCCAAAATATCAACTTCGCCAATTCAAGCCTAAAACTACTCCAAACCTCCAAAACTTATTCCGATCACACTCTTAAGTCATAAATCACCTCCCAAAGCTAAACGGACCATCAAAACTCATATCCAATCCCTCTAACACATAAATCAACATCCGGTTGACTTTTTCAACTTAAACTTCCTTAAAAGAGACTAAGTGTCTCAAACCTTACCAAAATCATTCCGGATTTGATCCGACCAACCCGATACCACAAAACACAGATAACAAAGCATAAAGAAGCAAAAATATTGGAAATCGGTGTGGTAACTCATGAGACGACTGGTCGCGTCGTCACATCCTCCCCAACTTAAACGAACGTTCGTCCTCGAACGAGTCAAGAAACATACCTAAAGCCTCAAACAGGTGAGGATATCTGCTCTACATCTCCCGCTCGGTCTCCCAAGTAGCCTCCTCCATGGGCCGACCTCTCCACTGCACTTTCACGAAAGCTATATCTTTTGATCTCAACTTCTGAACTTGACGCTCCAACATAGTTGCTGACTCCATATCATAAGTCAAATCACCCTTCAACTGGACCGTGCTGAAATCCAGAACATGAGACGGATCTCCAATATACTTTCGAAGCATAGAAACATGGAACACCGGATGCACACTTGACAAGCTGGGTGGCAAGGCAAGTTCATAAGCCACCTCCCCAATCCTCCGACATACCTCAAAAGGCCCAATGAACCGCGGGCTCAACTTCCCTTTCTTTCCAAATGTCATAACACCCTTCATGGGCGAAACCTTCAACAGGACCTTCTCACCAACCATGTAGGACACATCTAGAACCTTCCGGTCAGCATAACTCTTTTGCCTCGACTCCGTTATACGAAGTCTCTCCTAAATCACCTTCACCTTATCTAAAGCATCCTAAACCAAATCTGTCCCCAATAGCCTAACTCATCGGGCTCGAACCAACCAACTGGAGATCTGCACTGCCTCCCGTACAAAGCCTCATATGGAGGCATCTGAATACTCGACTAGTAGCTGTTATTATAAGCAAACTCTGCAAGAGGTAGAAACTGATCCCATGACCCTCCGAAATCAATAACACAAGCGCGTAATATATCTTCCAATATCTGAATAGTGTGTTCGGACTGCCCGTCCATCTGAGGGTGAAAACCTATGCTCAACTCAACCTGAGTACCCAACTCTCACTGAACAGGCTTTCAAAACTGGGAAGTAAATTGAGTGCCTCGATCTGAAATGATGGAAACTGGGACACCATGCAACCGAACAATATCCCGGATATATATATCTCTCTACTAACTGCTATGAAGAATAAGTAGTACAAATAGGAATAAAGTGCACGGACTTGGTTAGCCGATCCACAATCACCCAAATAGCATCGAACTTCTTCAAAGTCCGTGGAAGCCCAACTACAAAGTCCATAGTGATACACTCCCACTTCCACTATGGAATATCCATCAGCTAAAACAGGCCACCCGGTCACTCATGATCATATTTCACCTGCTGACAATTGAGACACCGAGCTACAAATCCCACAATATCTTTCTTCATTCTCCTCCACCAATAATGTTGTCTTAGATCTTGATACATCTTCGCGGATTCTGGATGAATAGAATACCGTGAGCTATGGGCCTCCTCTAGAATAAACTCCTAAAACCCATCTACATTGGGCACACAAAACCAGCCTGCATCCTCAATACCCCGTCATCTCCAATAGTCACATCTCTGGCATCATCGTGCTGAAATATATCCCTAAGGACGAGCAAATGGGGATCACCATACTGGCGCTCTCTGATGCGCTCATATAGGGAAGATCGTGAAATCATACAAGCTAATACCTGATTGGGCTACAAAATATCCAACCTCACGAACCGGTTGGCCAAAGCCTGAACATCAAACATAAGAGGTCTGTCCCCAACTGGAATATATGCCAAACTCCCCATACTCACTGCCTTTCAGCTCAAAGCATCGGCCACCACATTGGCCTTCCCCGGATGGTACAATATAGTGATGTCATAATCCTTAAGCAACTCCAATTATCTCTGCTGCCTCAAATTAAGATCCATTTGCTTGAACAAATGGTGAAGACTGCGATGATCAGTGAATACCTCACAAGATACGCCATACAAGTAATGCCTCCAAATCTTCAACACGTGAACTATGGCAGCCAACTCTAAATCATGAAAGGGGTAGTTCTTCTCATGGGGCTTCAACTGACAAGAAGCATAAACACTAAATCTACCCTCATGCATCAACACACAACCAATCCCTACTCTCGAAGCATCATAATACATGATATATAAACCCGAAGTTGATGGCAAAACCAACACTGCAGTTGTGGTCAAGGATGCCTTGAGCTTCTGAAAGCTCTCCTCACACTCGTCCGACCATACGAATGAAGCACAATTCAGAGTCAACTTGATCCAGGGCGATGCGATAAATAAGAATCCCTAAACAAACCGGTGATAATATCCTGCCAAACCAAGAAAACTGCGAATCTCTGTGGCTAAGGACGGTCTGGGCTAACTCTTAACTGCCTCTATCTTCTTTGGATCAACCTAAATACCCTTACTAGACACCACGTGTCCCAAGAATGCCACTGAATTGA
The DNA here is from genome assembly GCA_026770625.1 of Nicotiana glauca. Classification (NCBI taxonomy): domain Eukaryota; kingdom Viridiplantae; phylum Streptophyta; class Magnoliopsida; order Solanales; family Solanaceae; genus Nicotiana; species Nicotiana glauca. The sequence continues at coordinate 149,531 of MU706256.1, forward strand.
GCCAAAACTCACACTTGGATAACTTTGCATAAAGCTCACTACAAGAAATCACACTTATTGCGGCGACTACAGTCGCCACAAAACCCATAAAAGTCGCCGCTAATACCTTTTAGCAGCGACGTTTGTATTGCCACTGGGGAAACCGTAACTGAAGGTTATTTGTGGCGACGTTTGAGGTCGCCACTAAAATATAATCTTTTGTGGCGACAAAGTTACCGCAAAAGATTGAAAAAAACGCTACAAAAAACCGTTCAATAAGAACAAATATTAGATGGGTCGCCACTATAAATATCTTTTAGTAGCGACTAAACCTGCCACAAAAAATATTTATGTTTAGTGGCAAGATTATGTCGCCACTATAACTATCCTTTAGTAGCGACTAAACCTGCCATAAAAAATATTTATGTTCAGTGGCAAGATTATATCGCCACTAAAACTATCCTTTAGTAGCGACTAAAGTGGCCACAAATTTTTTCTCAACAATGTCGCCACTAAAAGTTATTTTCTCAACAATTATAACGACCAAAATTATATACATTTACATTCCAGTAGGAACATAATTCTCTAAAATTTCATATAGAGATATTCATATCAATATTAAAGCAATCAATAATGCTTGACAAACACCAAAAGAATTTCTCAAGCCGAATATTATAAATATTATCATTACTAAAAAGTCAATTACATATATACTACCCAACACTTCATTGTAAATTGTAATTGTACGCATATACATATCCCAAAAATGACAAAATATTAAGTGCCTTGTCACTGCTCCTTGCTCCACACCATCCTTGAACAATACCACTATTTAAGTGCCCTGTCCCTGCTAGACAAAAGTAATATATATAAGGAACACAAAGTAAATTTATTCTATGCTATTTCAAGTGTGAAATGAAATGGCACAAGTGTGAGAACATAAGTTTTCAGGAAGTAAAAGAATTAGAATACAGAGGCATCATGAACAAAACAGATCATGAACAAAACAGATCAGAGGTAACCTTCAACTCTATTATCAAAGGTACCCGAAGCATTACTACTATTCTTGTAAATATTGTTTCTTGGGATTTTTTGCCTGAAGAAAATGAACCAATGGCGTTGAGGAGAAAGTTGGAGGTACAATTCAAGAAAAGTGCTAGAATAAAGAAGGGCATAAAATCTTTTACAAACAGATCTAGCTCTAAAGAAAGCTGGTGGTGGAAGAAAAGCAATGAACTACCGAGGAAAGAATTTAAGTGCACAGTACTATCAGGTGGATTCCCCTTTCCATGCACCTTAATATGTTATCTGCAAAGCACAACAACAACAACAAAATACCTAGTAAAATCTCACTAGTAGGGTCTGGGGAGAGTAGAGTGTACGCAGACCTTACCCCTACCCCGAAAAGAGCCTCAGCGGCTGTTTCCAGGAGACTCTCGGCTCTCAAATATTATGACACTAATTCTTAAAATCCATTATGTACATAATTTAACATCAAGAACAGAAAGGAAAAGGAAATGAAAGATAATGCACCTGCAATAGTCAGCTCAATATTTACCATAAGGCATCACCTAAAATGGCAATCTCAGTTTTTCCGAAACCATTCTCCCACCATCTCCTATTACAAGTGATAAGTATTCTACTTAATTTTCTCTGGTTCCCTCTCAGTGTCCTCAATACCAAGTATGTACATCATATATTCATACAAATGTTAAACTAATAATGTCCTTTGGATATGAAGATGCCCCAACACACTAATGATTGGTTATGTTTTATTTAATTATGAGAACTTTCATATAGCCTATGCCAGCTAGCCACGGATTAAAGTGCTATGATTGGTTGATCCACAAGTTTATTAATCACGGAGAAATATGTGTATAAAAGGAGATGCATATATTGACAGAGAGACGTTAGAACTTACAAGACCAGAAGAGGCTTGGACTTGAGCCAGCGACCAGAAGAGGTAATTTGCAAAGCACACTAGAAGATATACCTGTTGGAGTTTAAATGACATATCGCTGTGAAGAAGCAGCCGCACTAGAATTGAACTCAAATTCAAATAGTTATCATATTCTTAAAAAATAAAAAGAAATAGACAAGGCGTAATACTAAAAATTTAATAGTGCCCAATAAAAGTTTATATCTTAGGAAAAGTAACTGAGAGATTCCACTCAAACCAACCTGAATGGTGACTACAGTTTCAACAAATTGGTCCTGATCACCACTTCTCTCCTGCATAATAACCCTTTGTCCACTATATTTATGTGGGTGAACAGAAGAATATTAGTCAATAACTGACGAGATATTATCTTGTTACACTTGAATTCAGTAAAAAAATGAAGTAGAATTCATATTAACTTAACAGGTGTAAGGTTTGGCCAGATTTTAAAATAAAGAAGTATTCTATAGGAAGACGAAGATAAATTAACAAAATGAACTATATGGGTATCCAAAAAAGGTTACATGTGTTGTCCACCATAAGTTGGTTTCATGATAACACAAGTAAAGTGTTCTACATCTAAATAAGGAAGAAACGTCACAGACAATTTCAAGTGTAGGTGTGTAGCATGTAATCAAACACAAACAGGGTACAGCTTGGTCAGTGGCAAGCTTTCCTAGACTCTTAATTTCTGCTAATGAATCAGTATACTTGAAGAATATCCAAGAAGAAAGGAAGAGTTCAGAAATATTCCAAAGCAAGAGTTGCATGAATCTTAGATGTCACTTTTAGTTGGAATAGTTACAAGATCAACCAAACACAAGACAAAATTGGTAAGCTAGCTTCTGCAGACATAAGTGAGATATGCTTCTTAGATCATTATTGCATCTGAAGTCACTTTAAGCTAGAATCAAGTCTTTTACTCCACAAATAAACATAAGCTCTCTGAAATATGTCTAAATATAAGGATAAGAGAGCTGTATCGCAGATCCAAGTTTAGGGGATGGAGAACCATGTCTGGATGGAATCTTAAGCGTCCATAGCTTATGATGGAAAGAGAAGGAAATGATTAGAAACAATAAGCTCGTATATCAGACAGAGAGTGTCTTAACTTATTAATTTCTCCCATTTCCTCCTCAAACCTCCAACCCCATGATCCAGACAGAGAACTATCATCTAGTCCTTATAATTAAGTAAGAAGATACCACAAGCAATGAAAAGAATCAATTCCTGCATAGGAAATTGAATATGTAGGAATAAAGCGATACGCTGTCGAAATGATAACACGAAAACCATTAAGTAGGCACCACAAACAACCAAAACTTATAAAGGCTCGGTAACACTTCTAATAAATATCATGACTAATACAACTTTATGATAATGGGAACAAAACAACATAGAGGGAATGGAAAATAATTCTTAAAGAAAAAGGACGCATTTTTAGTAATGATTAGTCAGCTCCCAGCAGACACCTAAGCCAGTAAGCCACTTGTAGCTTTAACATTTCTATGATGTGGAAGGATTATATCATTGCTTAGTTGTTGGATAATACCTGGGGAAAATAACTGAAAATCTTTAAGACTTGGAGCATGTCTTCGATTTTTATTTTATGGCTTCAGCAACCTACTAGAATTAACAACAAAACAAGAGAATACAAGCAAATACAGCAGGCTGTGCCCAAGCCAAAAACTTTGTAAATGTACTATAAAATCCAGACAACAAATCAGTATTACAAACAACCATTCAGTAGTGTTGCAATCGGCTCAAAGCAAAGATCGTAAAAAGGATTCAAGCTCGTAAGCAGTAGGAAAGGAAGCGAAATTTAAGCAAGTAAGCCTGATCATTTAGGCCGATGATAATAGTTTGAGTTTCATCAGATATGAAGTCACTACAAGTCACTACAGAGGGAAGTAAGAAGAAATGCCAAGAAGGAAGAAGAATTGTTAAGAAGGAGCGGAGCAAGTACCTGTTGTTGTTGCATTCTGGTCAAGAAACTAGCAAATTGTTCCTGCATATTCTTCTCCACTTCTAGAGAGAACCTTTTGTCTTCTTCTGCATTTGCGTGTTGACGCTCCTCTGCCAACTTTCTTTCCAACTCAATTACCATATTTCTCCGCAACTCAGCAGCCATTTGTTCAGTTATCTGCAAACATATTCAGTTTTAACCAATAAAATTTTGTTGCTATTTAACTTTATTTCATTGAATTTTTATCCTTAGAACCTTAGGTTACTAAGAAAGTGAGGCATAGATAGGCTTTTGTCTTCTGTTACTTGGGACCTCTGTCCAAATTTCAGTTTCGTTTTTAGTTGTACATATCACTGAGTTGGTAAATAAAATTTATTTTAGTTACCAAAGAAAATACTTTATTTCCTATCTGCCAACCACAACTAGCCAATCAATGAATCAAGACAACTATAAGTCTATAACACTAAAAGACACTGACATATTAAGGACATTATATGAGGCAAAGAACTTAAAACACTACTTAATTGTTGATAAGTTCCATGTTTGTCTTTACCAATTAGCAAGCATTACTTAATAAACACAATAAAAATAATCATAAAACCACAATTATGATTACCACATAATTTTGAGATTGTTAAACCTTTTTCTAAGAGTTCTCTTTAACAACAATTCAACATTAAATGAAATTTGTACAACTCAATAGAAGCACAAGATTGTCGTTCCGTGCCATCCCATTAATTGAGAGTGAATAGCACCTGAAATTCACTTAATCAAAATTACAGTACTTTCTAAAATTCAATATTTCTAAGATCAACCAATTTATCCAACGCCCTTTGAGACTCAATTATATAGCCTAACAAAGTAAGAACAAACAGGGCCACAAGCTTTAAGCTGCTAATCTATTCTTAAGGAAAAATCCTACTGGAGCTGAATCACTACAATACCAAAAGGGGTTGACCCTACAAGGTTCCAAAAACCTACAAGCATCATAGGCATGGATTTATATTATAAAATTCTTTCCAAAGAAAGTGAAACATCTATGCTAGCTCAAGCCTTAAACATAGAATCCCTAAATTTAGTATTATAACAACATGAAGCACGAGGTAAGTCCAAATTCCAACAGAATGACATAGGCAAATAACACTAGGCGATTTCTTCCAATCTACCCAAGTGTTGATGGGCAAAGTTATTAACTCTAATACCTGTGTTGGTGGGTGGTAGAGGCATTCAATAAAATTAATTGAGGTGCAAGCAAGTTGGCCCGAATACCAAGGTCATTAAGGAAAGCAGCTACTAGTTATACAAGTTAAGGTTGGTGTGTGAGAGCTTGGTCAGATTGCCGGTCTCAAGCTCGGATAAAGGATAATTGTAGTAGGCTGGCAACTAGTGTAAAACTTGGAAATTTCATAATAAATCCTAAATTCAATGATTTTTAAATTATAATCTAGGTTTTTTGGTCAGCTTGCTACCTTAAATCAACTTAATTTATGTTTATAACATTGTTGCCAGACAAGATAAGGCGAACAAATCCCTGAATCAAGCAATTACTAATCAATAAATAAAATTAAAAAAAGTAGATTAAAGGGTATAAAAGCGTTAGAGAGAGAAAATTAAATACTTCTGCGGGTTCGTTTCTTGTAGAGAATACGATAACCACATTCACGGCACTGTATCACATCACCGGGCTTTAAGGTATTCTCCTATCCACAATGACAGTGATAAAATAATCAAAACCGATTAACTTAAGAAACGACAAAATCAGATATTAGACCAAATCATGAATTATATCAAAACAAAACTCATTCTCAACTAAAACGAAGATGAAGAAGGGAGGGTCTAGGATTTTACCAATTGAGGGCAGTCGATTCGCTAAGGGTCTAGGATTTCTGAGGGACGATTCGCTGAGAGTGAGGGTCGATTCGCTGAGGGATTCGCTGGGCAGTGGATTCGCTGAGGGATTCGCTAGGGTTATGTTTGAAGAATTTGGCTGAAAGGTAATGTTTGGTTCATACCAATTGAGTGACCCACCAGTATTAGCTGGAATGTTTTAATTAATTAGAATAGGTATTTGCCTTTTACTACTTATTTTAAAATTAAAAATATGTGCTATTGGAGCGACCCAGTTGCTGCAACAATTATTTAGCAGCGACTTTACAAAAGTCGCCACCAAAACTATGGAGCCAAAATCTTATTTTTTCGTGGGACTGAAAATTTCAGCCACATCAGTGGCGATCTAAAAATAGTCGCTGCTAAACAATAACAATCTGTAGCAACTTATAAAGTCGCTGCTAATACTATGGCTATTGTAGCAACCTATAGGGTCGCTACTATATGTCGCCACTAATAATCCAATTTCTTGTAGTGGTTTCTCCTCCCTTAATCTCTGCAATGCAACTCTCAAATGCTCCGCGTGCTCCTCCTGACTATGATAATATACCAGGATATCATCAATGAAAACTATGACAAATGAGTCAAGATAAAGACGGAACACGTTGTTCATCAAATGCACGAACGTTGTTGGGGCATTGGTCAGCCCAAAAGACATAACTAAGAACTCATAGTGACCATATCTGGTCCTGAAGGCCGTCTTAAGAATATCTGAATCCCTAATCTTTAACAGGTGATAACCTGAATGGAGATCAATCTTGGAGAATACCCTCGCTCCCTGAAGCTTGTCGAAAAAATCATCAATGCGAGGCAAATGATACTTGTTCTTAACTGTTACCTTGTTCAATTGCCTATAATCGATGCACATTATCATAGTGCCATCCTTCTTCTTCACAAACAAAACCGGCGCACCCCAAGGTGACATACTAGGCCGAATGAACCCCTTATCAAGGAGTTCCTGGAGCTGCTCCTTTAACTCCTTCAACTCCGCTAGTGCAATATGATATGGTGGAATAGAAATGGGCTGAGTGCCCGACACCAGGTCAATACCAAAATTAATATCCCTGTTCAGTGTCATGACGGGCAGGTCTATAGGAAATACATTAGAGAAATCCCTCACAACTGAGATAGAATCAATGCTGGGAGTCTCAGCTCCAATATTCCTCACAAAGGCTAGATACGAAAGACAACCCTTCCCAACCATATGCTAGGCCTTCAATAAAGAGATCACTCTACTAGGAACATAATTAGTCACACCTTGCCACTCGATCCGTGGCACACACGGTATAGCCAATGTGACTGTCTTAGCATGAAAATCTAGAATAGCACGACACGAAGATAGCCAATCCATGCCCAGAATGACATCGAAATCCACCATACTCAATAATAAAATATCAACTCGAGTCTCCAGATATCACGACCCATTTCCCGAACCCGGTCGTGATGGCGCCTCTCGTGAAGACAAGGCCAGCCAACAGATTATCAATGCCTCTTTTAACAGTTACTAAATACGAATAAGTCAAAACCATAGTGTACATTGTCATAAATGCGGAAGAAAATGATAAGACAGGGAACCAGCCCAACTCAGCCCGAAATCGGGGTGTCACAAGTCACGAGCATCTAAAGAATCTAAACACTATTATAAGACCAGTAATATATATAATGGAATTTATAATCAAAGGAAGAGATACGGTGCCGCGAACGCTGATGGTCACCTTGCTCAGCTACGATGGCTAAATCTCCAATCAGCTCAAAACCCGCTACCGGGTGAACAATTACCTGCATCTGCACA
>MU706256.1:160029-173635 GCA_026770625.1 Nicotiana glauca
AAATATTGTACATAAGTCACATTCGACATTACGGACTTGCCCCAACTTTTGAAATCGCATTCCGATCCCGATATCAAAATTTCCACTTCCGGTCGAATTTTCTCAAAAACCTTCAAATTTCTATATTTAGCCAAATGACTTCAAAATGACCTCCGGACATCCAAATTCACTTCCGATCGCGTTCCCAACTCCAGAATCACCATACGGAGCTATTCCCAGACTCGGAATCCCAAACGGATATCTATAACACTGAAATGCCTTCCAACCCAAATTTATGAAATTCTTCTAAAATACTAACTTCCACAATATATGCTGAAATGCTCACGGGTTATCCCAAACCAAGTCCGGACATACGCCCAAGTCCAAAATCATCATACGAACATGCTGGAACTTTCAGATCCCAATTCCGAGGTCGTTTACTCAAAACTCCAATCTTAGCCATTTTCTTCAACTTAAGGTTGCCGCAATAAAAAGTTTCTTTTCAATTTGACTCCGAATTTTCCGAAATTCAACTCTGACAATACGTATAAGTCAATATACCTGAAATGAAGCTGTTCATGACTTCCAACTACTGAACGACGCGCTAGAGCTCAAAACGACCGGTCGGGTCGTTACACCAGACCCTCAATAGTCACCACACACGATCGATACACACGGTCTACAACAATAGTATTGCCCACGGGGTAAGATACATGGACAGGTAAAGCAAGAAACTCACGGGGCATACCCAAATAACGAGCAAAGTATGATGACACATAAGAATAGTTGGAACCGGGATAAAATAATATAAAGGCATCTTTGTGGTAGACTGAAACAATACATGTAATAACAACATCTAAAGTGATGACATCGAGTCTGCCTGGAAGAGCATAGAAGCGGGCCTGACCACCCCCTGATCTACCTCCCCCTCTGGGGCGACCCCTGGCTGATTGACCCCCACATCTAGCTAGTTGGGCGGGTGGTGGTGGAGCAACTGGTGCTTAAGCTGATGACTGGCCCCTTTGTTGGGATGAACTAGCAACATGACAGGGACACTGCCTCCACATGTGGCCCATATCTCCACACTCGTAACAACTCCCAGGTGCTGGAGAAGGGGACTGATGGGAACCTCTCGCACCGGAGTCACCAGCAGATGCACTCGGCATAGAAGAGCCCTGAACAGATAGAGCACGGGATGAGCTCTGAGCTCGAAGGGCACAAAGTGAAAAATGGCCTTGGTATGAACTGTGGGAACCATGACCCGATGACATCCCTCGATAACCTTAGCGATCAGACTGACCATGTCGGACTTTTCGGCCTCTGTCGTGCTGAAACTTGCCCCTCGAAGGAGCACCACTATAGCTACCAGATCCTCGAGGCCTCTTAGTCTCCCTTTCCTCTCGCTCCTGGTGACGAATAGACTTAAATCTCTCGGGAAATATCCACAACCTCCTCGAATGTAGCACCAGTCACCCTCTCCCTGGTCATAAGAATACAGAGCTGATAAGTAAGACCATCAACAAACCTCTTGATCCTTTCTCTATCTGTCGGGACCAACCAGATAGCATGATGAGCCAACTCGAAAAACCTCAACTAATACTGCGACACGATCATCTCCCCTGATGCAACCACTCAAACTACCTACGCAGCTCCTCTCTGCGAGACTGCGACACATACTTCTCCAGAAAGAGAACGGAAAACTGTAGCTAGGTAAGGGGTGTTGCACCAACAGGCCTACGCCTCTCAAAATCCTCCCACTAAGTGAAAGTAGGTCCTGAAAACTGATAGATAGTGAAAGTGACCCCGCTGGTTTCCAGAATACCCGCGGTATGAAGCATCCTCCGGCATTTGTCGAAAAAGCCCTGGGCATCCTCGCCCTCTACACCACTGAAGGTCGGAGGCTGAAGCCTAACAAATCTCTCTAATATACGCTGCTCGTTCTCTGGCATGGCAGGAACTACATAGTCCTGAGCAGCTGCAGCCGGCTGAGCGGGGAGTGCCCCGGCGTCTGAAGTCCCTACACGACCTGCTTAGGTGTGCGGGCGGCGGGAGTCTGACTGCCTCTCCCGGCCTGAGAAGTAGCTGCGGTGGCTGAAATCGCCTGAGCTAAGCCAGCACAAACTGATAAGATCTGAGCCAAGGCCTCCTGAAGACCCGGAATCATAATGGGCACAGCTAGTGCCTGAGCTGGTGCTGCTGGAGCGTCCACAGCTGGGACCTGGTCCTGAACTGGGGCAGCTAGTGGATCTACAGGTGTTGTCCTCACAGCTCTGCCTCTACCACGACCATGACCGCATCCTCGGCCTCTGGTGGCCGCAGCTAGTAGCACTGGTGGTCATCCACCCTGTCCGGTAGTTCATGTCCTCACCATCTGTGAGAGAATAGAATAACAGAAGTTTAGTACTCAGATCAACAAGTTTGCACGACAAGAATTTCAAGAATATGAAGTTTTTCCTTAAGCTTCTGCGGCCTCTCGAGGATAAATACAGATGTCTCCGTACCGATCTGCGAGACTCTACTAAACCTGCTCATGACTCATGAGATCTATGTAACTTACGCTCTGATACCAACTTGTCACGACCCTAAACCCGAACTCGGTCGTGATGGCACCTCTCATGAAGACAAGGCCAGTCAATTAACCCAATTCACCTTTTAAAACAGTTAACCAACATAAAATAGTCTAAAACATGATTTGAAAGTACCAAGTAACGGATAATATCAATAAAGTGCGGAAATATAACCCAACACAATCCTAACCGAGGTGTCACAAGTCACGAGCATCTATCAACACTGAATATTCAAGTATCACTATAAAGTTTAACACTGAACTAAGGACATAAATGAAAGAGATAGGGAGGAGCTCCGGCTGCGAATGCCAATAGCTACCTAAAGACTCCTCGAAGAACCGCCTGAAGCTGGAATGAATCAGCACTCGGGAGCGAGACCAACTATGCCTGAATCTGCACACAGGGTGTAGGGAGTAAAATGAGTACTCCAACTGAACGAGTAACAAATTTAAATAATGACAGAAAGTAAGAAAACACGTAAAGGCACAAGGCATTCTATAATGAAGTAGTAAAACCGTTTAAAAGCAGTAAATCAGTGCAAAGTTAAGTCAAAATCCGTTCTCAACAAAACAAGTAATTGACAGGTAATTTAGGTAAAGTAAGCAAATAAAAGTTCGCCCCTCTGGCATAGTATCAACAAATCCGCCCCTCGGGCAACATCTCAGAACAATACCAGCCCATCGAGCTCAATCTCTCATTACAATGGGTACCCTTACCCCCACTGGAGGTGTGCAGACTCCTAAAGGGACCCCTTATGGCCCAAGCGCAATAACAACCCGTCTCGTGGCATCAAATCTAGACCTTCGGCCTTATACCAATCAAGCCACCTCGTGGCGTACATATCTCAGGCCATCGACCTTACTCAGTCAAAAATCCTTACAAGCCCTTCGGGCAATAGTAAAATAATATTTATCAGCCCAAACCTCATTTAAAATATCATTTAAGTCTCAAAACTGAGTAAAAATGGTTGAGTAGTAAAATAGTGGAAAATAACATGACTGAGTTCAAGTAGTAAGTCAAAATAGTAAGAAAATATCAATAAAAAGCCCCGAAGGGTTCAAATAGTTGGCACGAAGCCCATGTATAGCATTCAGCCCAAATCATAATAATAGCAAATAAGTTTCAGCAAATACGCGGTAAAATCATCAACCAGGACGGACCATATCACAATTCCCAATAGTGTACGACCCCACGCTCGTCAACAAGCGTGTGTCTCACCTCAACATAGCACTACGATGTGCAATCCAGGGTTTCAAACCCTTAGAACATCATTTACTATCATTACTCACCTCGAACCGGCTAAATCACTAGCTCGTGATGACTTTGCCCCTTGAATTGGCCTCCACGCGCGTCGAATCTATAAAAAATCAGAACAATGACACCAAAATATGCTAAGGGAACGAAGCCCAAGCGAAAATAATCAATAAAGGGCATAAATCCCAAAATTATCAAAACCTGACCCCTGGACCCACATCTCGAAATTCATAAATTTTTACACCAACGGATTTCTTATCTCCCTACGAGTTTATACATACCAAGAACATTAAAATCTATCCACAAATATTTTTACACAAATATTTAGTCTCCAATTTCAAGCCCTAGTTCTTCAATTTTAGGCTTAGTTTTCATGATTTTCTAGGTGGAATTCACATAATAATCGAGTTTTAGTCCAAGAATCTTACCTCCAAACGTTTCCCACTTGAATCCCTCTTTAATATCCTTCAAAAATCTCCAAAACCGATCAACTATGGAGGAAATAAGCCCCAAAATCGCAGACAAGACGAGCTTAAAAACATTCTGCCCAGGCATATTTTCCTTCTTCGCGAACGCGGTCAAACCCTCTCTTTCGCGAAGCACAAACTTACTTTGAGCAATTTTTCCTCTATACGAATGCGATATAGCCAACGCGAATGCGATGCCCAGGAGACTTAACTCTACGCGATCGCGGACACCCCTCCGCGTTCGCAATGAACAAAAACCAGCTCAGCCCCCAGGTCCATTTAACTCTATGCGAACGCGACCACCTTACCGCGTTTGCGATGAACAACCTTCCCACTCTATGCGATTGCAAGCCTCACTTCGTGAATGCGAAGAACAACAGGACAGCCTCCTCAAAACCATCTACGCGATCGCGAGACTGCCTATGCAATCGCGAAGGTTAAAATCCTGCAACAGCTGAACCTGCAATTTTCTGCGATTTCTCAACTTCAAAATGATCCGAATGACCACCCAAAACTCACCCGAGGCCCTCGGGACCTCAACCTAAGGCATCAATATATCCTAAAACCTTATCCAAACTTGTTCCAATCATCAAAACACTTCAACCAACATCAAATCAACCAAAACACATCGGATTCAAGCCTAAGTTTCTAAAAATATTCCTTATTCCGCTTTTGATAAAAAACCTAACCAAACCACGTCCGAATGACCTGAAATTTTGTACACACATCCCAAATAACATGACGAAGCTAGTGCAACTCTCGAAATTTCATTCCGACCCCTATATCAAAATCTTGCCTATCAATCGAAAATCGCCAAAATATCAACTTTGCCAATTCAAGCCTAAAACTATTCCAAACCTCTAAAACTCATTCTGATCACACTCCTAAGTCATAAATCACCTTCTAAAGCTAACGGAACCATCGAAACTCACATCCGAGTCCTCTAACATATAAGTCAACATCCGGTTGACTTTTTCAACTTAAACTTCCTTAAAAGAGACTAAGTGTCTCAAACCTTATCAAAATCTTCCCGGTTTCGATCCGACCAATCCGATACCACAAAACACAGATAACAAAGCATAAAGAAGCAGAAGTGGGGGAAATTAGAGCGGTAACTCATGAGACTACTAGCCGGATCATCACAAAAACTTTGAAATTAATTAAAATGCACTGGTTGTTGACGGGTATAAATTGGACTGTACGTGTTGGCTCGAGAAGTTTTGAGGTAAGTTGATATAACATTTTCCTAAAGTGGTTTAACACATAAAAGCACGCATACAAGGTGTTTGATGAATTGCTTAAAAGAGTTAATATGTACTTAATTAGAGCGAGGGAGTACCTATTAACTTAGAATTATTCTAGCTAAAATTTAGATGATTTATTATGATATATGTGCATAAATTTTCAGATTTTTGTGTTATTCTCAAATGCCATTTTCATGTTGAAAATTCATGAAGAAGTAAGAATCTTTAGAAATACTTTTGAATGTTTATTTCATTCTTATGTCATGCTTTACATTTAAGGATATCACTATGAGTATGTACAGGATGTTCCAGAAAAGATTTAAACTTGAAAAATCACAAGAAGAAATTTTAGAAAGAAAGATTTTTGGGAGTATTCTTTATTTCGAGAAGGGGTCATCGTCCAGGCCGAGGTCCTGATCAAGGCGTTGACTTCTGAAACTATTGTGCCAAAGTAGGGAGCACACGAGTCGAGGATCTCGTTGCTGAGAATTTACTTAGATAGGTTAAGGTATGATACACGAGCGCTGAGAACCATGAAGCGAGTGGCACCTCGTGGATTGTGCCTATTCGATCAGGTTGGGATCGAACCTGTGTCGATCACATGATGACTAAGACAGAAATAAGTCAGGATAGTTGTAACTCCCGAAGTATCTAGTGAAGTATTTTTTTTAGAAAGAAAAAGAAAAGAAATTCTTCTAGAATATTCATAAACTGCTATTATGCAATTATTTTAGAATTATTCTTAGAAGCTTTATTTTTTCCATTCATTTAGAATCTTTGTTCGTAATGTATATTTATTAAAGTTTCGTTCTCTGTCGTTGAGACTTACTGATTACAATGGATGGTACTGAAGTTCTCTTTTGGAAACCTACGTTGGTCTGCGGTACAACGTAGGAACCAGTTTGTAGGCGAACAGGCTACGGGTTAGGATTTCCCTCACTTCCAGCGTAATTGGTGAGCTCCGCTTTTGTTCGTGGAGTACTCCTTTGAGTCGTCATTATTTAGCTATTTCTTTGTTTACTTAGAGAACTGGACAGGAAATCTCATGTTGGAGCAGTGCATCAGTTTATCAGTAGAGACTTCATAGATACAGTCTGTGGGTTAAGATTCAGATGTTTTCACTAATAACTTAGCAGTATTTTAGTGGTTACTACGAATAAAGTTTTGGAGTTGGTTTATTTTAGATATTTAAATTAATTAAAATTATTTGGTTAAAATATTGCCTTTTTGCATATAAAGTTTGAAATTACAACATATTTGATAAATGCAGATGATTCGCCCCAGTCAAGTTTAGTAATCAGTGCCGGTCACGACTTGTTCAGAAAATGAGTAATGACATATAATATGATTAATTTATGCTGTTATACTTTACTCATTGTAATAGTAAAAAGTCATAAAATTACTTTCTGTCTTATTAAAGCTAAGAACTTTTGGTGCTAGGTAATTATTTTTTATTTCAATCAATTAACTGAACTATGTGTAACTAGTTTAGAAAATTTAAATAGCATGAAGGTCAATTTTTTGAGTCAGATAATAAATTTGTCACGACTCAAAAATTATTAGTCGTAATGGCACTTAACTCGATCTGCTAGATAAGCCAACTCACAGTCAATACAATCCAACTGAGATTATAGAAAAATAGATAAGAATTATCTACACATCTACAAATTAACCCAAGAACTGATAGTTCAAATTAGGGGTGTCAATGGATATTTGAAAATCGACTAAATCGACCGAATCGTACCGCACCGAACCGATTTTTAGGTTTCTTTTAAAGAAACCGTAAGTTTTTATATAAATTTATAACTGTATAGATAATTAGGGTAGAATTTTTTATTTTATAAAAATAAACAGAAAAATATCGAACCGTACTGAATAAATTTTATATGTGAAAAAGATATTTATATAGTAAGTTTAAAATTAATAAAGCATTAAAATTTTCATTGGGTATTGGAATTATGAAAATTGTTACAAGCCAACAAGTAATAAACTCAAAGTAGTAATTCCTAAAATCTATTATGCTACTTATACTTAGACTAAGTTATTTAAAATATCTTTATTAGCAAGACACAAAGTGTTCTAGCGATTATGAGTAGCAAACTACAATGTATTGAATATATTTTCTTTCATACAATTTAGATTTATCTTTTTGAATATTTAATATAAACATTATTCTTGAGTCCCGGCTTGGTTAATATCTTTCCACTCGTGTGATTTATATATATATTTTTACATTTACTTAGTTTCTTTTACGTTGTTGTCGAATAGTTGATGGATCTATAGTCTAGCTATCTTTCATGTTTTTTTTAATTCATCACCTTTAAACAGTAAAAGTGTCTAGAGAGTTTTGCTAAGTCCTATAAAAAATATATGTTATTGCATTCTACTTTTATTGGTGAATTTTATATGATATTTAAAAAAATACCGAAAATTAACCGAACCGTACCGATACCGAAGTGAAACCGATATCATTGGGACGGTTTCGAAAAGTCTAATTTTGTTTATTCATAATAGAATAACCGAAAAATTGGTATGGTATAAATTTTATGAAATAACCGTCAGAACCAAACCATTGATACCCCTAGTTCGAATCATGAGCTTCTAAGATTTAGAATTTATGAAGTTGATACAAATAAATACACGATCTGTTCGAAAGTTACATAAACAGGTTAGGAAAATCTAAAGATACCAAGGACATGTGGCAGCTATATCTGAAGTGCACGAACATCTTTAGAGTCAGCTCCCCACATCACCAGCAGCCCCACTCTAAAAATCTGCACGCAAGGTGTAAAAGTATAGTATGAGTACAACTGACCCATGTACCCAGTAAGTATCTTGTCTAATCTCGTCAAAGTAGTGACGAGAATTTTTAGTTAAAAGATACTCACTGATAAAACCTGCACCGAAAACCAATAATAGAACTATACTATGATATAACAGAAAGGAATACATCGAACGAATATACAAAACAATTACTGAGTGCTAACAGAGATCACAATTTAGCTACTTCCAATACCTCGACCAATCTTTCCCTTAGAATGAAAACCAATAAATCATGACAGTCACTCCATAACTTTCATTGCATGAGGAATATACTTAGATATCAAGTCAATTACACGGCAACACCCTTCGTGCATTTATCTCATCCTCACCCAATATATGGATAACAATACCAACCAGATGACAGAACTACCAATAACAAGAATTGCAAAGTAGAAAATACGCAAGCAGCAGTAATGAACGAGTGTATACATATGGGCAACAAAAATAGACTGGGTAGAAGACATATGGGTAATGACAACAATTAGGAAAACACGAAATATCAACTTCAACCAACTAGCATGGTGGAGTCCTAGGTACAAACATAACAAATAAGAAAGGAACACATGATCTTTACAAGTTAACAAGTAGAGGCATGGATGACTAGAATGGTGGAAGGCTTGTACTAAAGTACAACATAATAGATACGACATGAGTGTAATTATAACAACAGGAAATAGCCATGGTATTTACAAGTTAAGCAAGTAGAAGATATGAGCAACACAATAATAATTGAGATAGAGATCAATGATAGAATAATAGCAACAGGTCATATCAGATCTATAATTACGACAATAATAGCTCAAGGTAAAGACATGAATGTATACACGGAAAACAGATATCAAAACATAATGCATGTCCCTCATCCTCGCCTGCACAAAAACACCCATCCTGCCATGATCTCACGATAATATAAAAGCATAACAATATAAATAAAATGGCATGGCATCACCCTTCTTGCTTTTACTTTCAAATGATATGGCACGACATTACCCTCTCAATAATGTGGCACAGCACCACCTTTCGTGTTTTTACTCTCAATTATATGGCACGACATCTTCCTTCGTGCTTTACACTCTCCCTCACATGATAATTTATATACAATTACACGACATCACCATTCGTGCTTTACACTCTTCCTTACCAAGCATATGTATATCAATGACAAACAAGGCAGGAAGCACAAATAACATCAAAGAGAGTGTTTAAACGAATATTCCAAATGAATCCCAATCACAACTTTCCAATGCCAACAATAGTTTAATAAACCCTCAAGAACCGTATTATTTAAGTATTTCAACAAATCTCACGAATGATCTACAACACGAGCATAGAATATAATATCTCAAAAACATCGGCTGTAGCAATGTATTAATGATTATGCATAGTGATGACTGAATTAGACACATCAATATATTTTCAGAATTTCATCAAAATTTGATCAAGTTATGATAAGCTAAGTATTGGTTTCTAACCGTTAATACTATGTTCCTAGTATCTATGATTCAAGTAAGGCATGAAGAAACAAGGTCATGTAATTTTACAACACACAATTTATAACATAAGTTAACCCCGAGCGTGGTTAACCCTGGAACATACATATATGTTCGTGATCACATATATGTATCACCCCCGCATGTAGCAAGCAATATCAAATAGTAGAAAAAATTCTATCAACAAAGTTAGGCAAGATACTTACCTCAACTCGGCTAACTCAATATACAAATGGCCTTTTTCCTTGCAAATTCACCTCCGCTCGGCTCAATCTAGCCAAAGACAACATAAATACATTACACTATGCAAGAGAAAATAATTTCAACTAATAAAGCTATGATTTATACAATTTCTAAAAAGTCTACCCCCAGGCTCTCCCCGGTCAACTCCGGGTCCAAGGATAGGTCTTGACTACCCATAGCCTCACGAGTCGAAATACATATTTTGTTTCCAAATCCGAGTCATATTCGACTCTCAAGTGCCAAATTTTTATTTTTCATAACTTTGATAAAATCCATAAATTTTCCTAGATTTCTCATTAATTTTATGTTAAATCTTATGTATAATCTTGAAATATAATTGATAATTGATTAGAGTTACTTATCCAATGATTTGGTATGAAAATCCTTTTACAAAATGGCCTTCCATCGAAGCTAGAGTTCAAAATATAACAAAATGAAGCTAAGTCTTGGAATTCTCAGCTATATGCAACCTGCAGATGTCGCATTTACGACATGGCGTTCGTAAATGCGAACCCTTCAAATGCGAACATTCTATCAAAAAATCGAACCAGAAGGCCTCCTGCTGAGGTCGAATTTGCAATCCAATACTTCGGAAATGCGAAGGCAATTATTTCGCAAAAGCAGGAAGGGTCCTCGCAAAAGCAAACTGCCACATTTAGCAAATGCGAGGGGCTTCTTCGCAAATGCGAACCTTCCCCCAGCAGCCCAATTTTGCAAATGCGATGGCTGCTTCACAATTGTGACTGTCCCATTTGCGACAAAAACATCGCAAATGAGATGACACCAGTACCAGCACTCAAAAATAATAAAAATCATTCACAAACCAATCCGAAACTCATCGGAGCCCTCAGGGCTCCAAACCAACCATGCACCCAGATCCAAAAATACAACACGAACTCGCTCGCGCGATCAAATCATCAAAATAACCTTTAAAGGCACGAATCGTATGCCAAAACGCATGAAGGTCAAAGTAATCTTCAAGAACTTCTAGAATTGCAACCAACCGTCCAAACCATATCAAATCAACTCCAATTGACTTCAAATTTTGCAAACAAGTCACATTTGACATTATAGACCTACTCCAACTTTCGGAACCCATCTCAAAAGTCTACTCCCGGTCAAACATTCCAAAATTCAACTTTCGCCATTTCAAGACTAATTCGATTACGGACCTGCAAATTACGGATGCGCTTCTAAGTCCAAAATCACCTAAAGTAGCTAACAGAACTGACATAATTGCACTCCGAGGTCAAATGCTAAAAAGTCAAACTTGGTCAACTCTTCCAACTTAGTTTAAATCTTGAAGTAAACTTCCAAATCGATTCCCGATAACTTGAAAAATAATACCGATGATTCAGTAAGTCATAGTATACCATGCAGAGATACTTGAGCCCTCAAACTACCGAGCGAAGTGCAAATGCTCAAAACGACCAGGTGGATCTTACAAAATTTTTACTCCCTCGTTTCAATTTATGTGAACCTATTTCCTTTTTAGTCCGTGCCAAAAAGAATGACCTCTTTCCCTATTTGAAAACAATTTACCTTTATGCAATGATTTATAGCCATACAAAATATATGTGCTTCATTTTACACCACAAGTTCAAAAGTCTTCTCTCTTTTCTTAAACTCCGTGCCCAGTCAAATGGGTTCACATAAATTGAAACGGAGGGAGTATTTCATTTTAATGCTTTTTAATTAGCTAAAATTTTTACATGGCGGATTTTTTTAATCACTGTCATTTGAGTTTTTCTTAATAGAAATTTAATTTTGCTGACAGTGAATATATAGTTTAATAACGCTATACCTAAAATTAACACAATATATAAAATATCTTGTGCAGTTGACTATTTCCCTTGCCACTATGAGGTCTTCATTAAAGCAATGATTGTCCAATTTGCCATGATCCACTTTAGGTTTGGTAGGACAAGCAAGAAAATATGGTAGCTACTGTAAACCAGTCTTAACAATCAACAGCCGCCTAGTATACTAGGCTACCTAAAAGTCAAATAAGAACCAATACAGAAATACAAAACCGGAAGGAATTCATCATGTTACAATTTCGTTAGAAACTAGGCTGCTCCATACAATTTCGTAAGATGCTCTATTTTCTCTTTCACCCAAAATTAAAACAAGGCTGCAGCTAACTATACATTTCTTCACATCTCTTGTAAAACAATTAGCTGCAGCCATGGCTTTCCATCATCGAAAGCTAATCTTTGAATCTCTTGACATGAATTCCACAGGCAAAACTTGTAGCAGCTATTATTGCAACGCAAAAGAAAATCCTTCTGCAATTTGTCCACTTTCATGTCTATACATTTGCTACCCAAATTGTTCTTTTCCTCTGTTTTCAGAAATCCAACCACCACTACCACCTAATTTTTTCACACCAAAAATTCTTCTTCCTCCGTCTCCACATAAAACTACTATTTCCATCTTCTTGATCATTCTCATTTCGTTTTTAGCCACTTCTTTCTTCGTATTTTGTTGCTTTATTGTTTACAGATTCCGCAACTCAAGAATTTTGTCACAAAGGCAGCGGCAGGAGGAAGAAGAAGAGGAGTTTAGTGATATTGTTGATGAAGATTTTCATGGACCTATGGTGGATCATCCTATATGGTATATTAGAACAGTGGGTCTTCAGCCATCAGTTATTAGCGCTATCACAATTTGCAAGTATAAAAGAGGTGAAGGACTAGTTGAAGGAACAGATTGTTCTGTTTGCTTGAGTGAATTTCAAGAAGATGAAACTCTTAGAATTTTGCCAAAGTGTAACCATGCTTTCCATATACCTTGTATTGACACTTGGCTTAGATCTCACACCAATTGTCCTATGTGCCGCGCCGACATTGTTATCGCCACAACCGCGCCATCACCATCGCATGAACAGGTATGCTTGAAGTGTATGATTATTTCATCAAAACGCTTAAACTGTTCGACATAACATACTATTTATTTATTTAATTATGTTTTCAATACACCTTTTATATGTAGCTTGACTTTTTTAACGGGTTAAGTACATGGAAATTATTGTTGATAATGGATGAAAGCAAGACTAAAACTAAAAATCTCAATCTGTGACCACTCGTCTATACATTTAACATGTTATAAAAAATATACTTTTATTTACTTAATTATGATTTTATATTCAGAACTTAGGGCTGAGACATGACGAAGCAACTCGTTCAGAGAATGCCACAGAATTAAGGATTGAGATTGAAAATGAAGATGATTCAGAGGATATAAATAGTATGGATGTTAGTGGAAATTTCAAGGAAGATGTGGGGAATGGTAATGAAGGAGAGTTAGGTGAATTCTGTGAATCAAGAATACCAGCTTCTTCGGAATGTTTATCTACAGCTTTTATGACACGTATTGCTTCTACTGATGCAAATTCTTCAAGAGAACAATCCAACAACAACAACAACAACAACCCAGTATAATCCCACAAGTGGGGTCTGGGGAGGGTAATATGTACGCAGACCTTACCCCTACCCCGGAGGGCAGAGAGGCTGTTTCCAGGAGACCCTCAGCTCAAG
>MU706256.1:196555-231112 GCA_026770625.1 Nicotiana glauca
AAAAAATTCACAAAAATAGTTCCTAGGCACGTTTAATTTATAATTATTGCATTCATCTTTAAATATGATTTTTAAATAATTTTAGGATTTAAATAGTTTAATTCGATTTTTGTTTTAATTTTTACATCTTTGTAAAATCAGACAAAATACAAAATAAAAATACAAAAATACAAAAATGAAAACAAATGCAAAAGCAAAAGAAATAAAAAGAAAACAAAAAGGAATAAAAAAAAAGGGAAAACGGACTGCTTAGCTACCTTGGGCCAAAATTAAGCTAAATATCCCCACCCCAAATACACACAGCCCTAGCCCAACCCAACTTTGCGCTGTCCAGCCTATTTTAACGACGCCGTTTTGAGCGTCAATCAATCCTCACTGTCTATTGCCTGCAATCCAACGGTCCAAATTTATTTGGCATAATTGATAAAAGTGTTTTGAATATATTTATTAACCCTAAAAATAATTCACCCTCCCCCAATCCTCGTACCTCTCTACCCTCTCTGTAAACACCGGCGTCACACCACCCTTCACAACCCTATCGCCACCGGCCGGAAATCGTCTCCGCCGGCGGCCTACCACCAAACGCCGTAAAAATTACACCCCATATTCCCTGCACCCTCCTCTTTCACAATCCCAAACTCCCATGCCCCAAATCTTAGCCTTGAGTCTTTAAACAGTGTCGCTGCCTTCGCCGGAACTCTACCGGCGGCGAACACTACTTATGCCAAACTTTACCAAATTAACACTACCAACGCACCTCGTCCTCCTCTTTCCATTCCCGTACTTGGTTTCTTTCGAATCTCGCTAGAAATCCTCGAATATTCGTTTGAAACTTTTCTCACCACCTTGCCCAAATCCACCAAAAGTAACACCCCAAGACCGCATGAGTCTCCTCTACCCAACCCCCATACCCACTCACTTTGAATCTGCCTGGAACCCTTCAAATATTCATTTTAAATTTTTTGGTCAAGAACCCTAACTCAAAATCTTGGGGATTTTGGACCGTAATATCCCTAATCACGTGTTTTCTTTTGAAAACACACGATTAGGGATGTTACGTGTCAAGAATCCTGGAGGATTCAGATGTTGTGACTGGTCGGAGCTTCTATAAGTCACTTCTCCCATTTTAGTTTCAATTAATTCGTTTCTTGTTGTATTTTCTTTACTAATATAGGTTCTGAATAGTTTAGGTTAGTAGTTTGTTCGCAAAATTTCTGTTGGTTAATGCATGTATATATGAATTCTTAGTTTA
This sequence comes from Nicotiana glauca, assembly GCA_026770625.1. Taxonomy (NCBI): domain Eukaryota; kingdom Viridiplantae; phylum Streptophyta; class Magnoliopsida; order Solanales; family Solanaceae; genus Nicotiana; species Nicotiana glauca. The sequence goes on from MU706256.1 coordinate 197,808, forward strand.
ATTTCATTCTGTTAGTTTATTTTGTTTGTCTTAATCATTTTAGTCAGTCAACTCATTAAGTGTTAATTTAGGTTTAATTAGCAATTAATTGGATTTTTGGTTTTATAGTCTGCCTGTTTAGTTGTAGTATGATTAGGGATTAGTTAAGGTTTAGTAATTGGTTTCATGATTAATTGTTAGTTTAGTGGTTGTTTGATCAAGTGTTGGTTTGATAAGATTGAATTCTAGAAGTATTTAGCCTGTTTGGATATAGCTGATTGGGTAAAATAAGGGTTAGCAATTCTGGGGAAAGGATGGGGGTATTTTGGGCATATAAAGTAGGCTAATAGTAATTACAGCATAGTGAAAGGGTAGTTTGGGTATTGGAAAAGGGTAGTTTAATTAGATTTAGTAATTTTTGAAATGAAGTAAGGGTAATATAGGAATTATAATGGGTATAGAACCTTCTAGAATGGGCTTTAGTATAGATTTCAATAAAATAGGTGTAGTAACTTGTAGTACAAGTCAGAAATGAGGGTTAAAAAATAGAAATAAACAGGGACTAATGTGTGAAAATAAAATTTGAAATTCCCTCCAAATTATATCTATAAAAGGACATGTCCCTTTACTTGTTTGACAAGTTTTTCAGCCTCAAAAAATTCCCTCCAAAAACTCCGCTTTCAATTTCAGATTTCAATTTGAAATTTAAACCTTCCAAAATCCAAAAAAACAATAGGAAAATCAGTAGAAAAACAAAAAAAAATACTGTTTCATTAAAGTTTAAGCTTAATTTCAATTTTTTTAGTTCAAAATTTGGTGTATGAGGATCAGAGGTTATTTGAAACAAATTTGAGTAATTTCAGGGATTCAATCACTCTGTCTTTGGCTAGTTTTATTGTGCTTTGATTGCTGAAGTATCCGGGATTGTTTTTGAGGTCATCTCGCGTAATTCTAGGTTTAATTTAGTTGGCGTTTGGTTGAGATTTGCACTTTTGGAGTTTCAGAAGTTTTAGAGTTCAATTTCGAATCAATTTGGGTGCTGCAACTAGATTGGCATTTTTGTGTTGAATTTCCAAAAAATAAACTCGAACTTCTGGATCTGTTCTAACTACTTGGGGTTATCTCTGTTGGTTGCTGCTGATTAATTGCTATAGTTGATTCATTATCCTTCTTTTGATTACATTTCTATTTCCAGGTACACCTTCTGATCTCATATGACTGTGAAGAATTGGTGTAATTGTGAGTTTGAGTTAAAATAGAGGCTGGATTCAAGTTCCTCTTTGACTGTTCTATCATTTGAAAATTGCTTATTGAGATGACTATGTAATATTTGTATTTTTGCACTGTCAGCATAGTTTGTTCATTCGAATTATTTTGTATGAATTATTAGATTCAAAACTAGTATTAGACTGGACATTAGTTTCAATTAATTTGACTGTTCAAGTGATTTGAAATCCTATCATGAATATATGAATGCATTGTTAGTGATTTGCAAATTTGGATGTATGAATGCAGTGTTAGTTGAAAATTAGTGGAATTGAAATAATTCAGGTGTAAAATCGTGTAAATTGAAAATAAGTTTGCATTTATTCCCAAGCTAATCTAAAAATGTCCAGTATTTTTATGTTAGAGGTCTGCATAAGTAACATGGGCTGATTTAGTGTTGAAGGTTTGGATTATCTTATTAAAGACTTGCTTTAGATTTTATTGATGCCGTTCAGTTAATTACTTGGGCCTCAGAGCTAAAGTGGACGGCCCAGTTCACGAACTCCTGGCTTGTCCAACTCTGAGAATCGACCCCAGGACCTTCTACTTGAGGTCTAATGGGTTTAATCGGAGCGGACCACATGGCCTGTGCTGTTTTGGGCCTGAAATTAAAATTGGACCAGTAGAATTTCAAACAATAGGCCATAGATTTTCCATATAGCAATAATTAATTAGTATTTTTTCCTTTATCTTAGAGACAAAATTAATTAGAAAATCCTAGTTACTTTAGATTGGCTTTTAAAACAAATGAGACGAGTCTCGCCCAAACAAAAATACAAATGCGGGGCCCTCAATAATTGTTATATAAAAAATACTTAGAATTCGGGAGGGCCGTTTAGCGAATTTCATCGCCTTCCACAAAGTAAAAATACGCTAGACTCTTTAGGCACGACTTTAATTAAATTACTTTCCTAAAATACGGGTGCACATTTTATGTGACCCAAATCCAAATCTCAACGAAGTCAAAATGTGTCAAAAGTCACAGGCGCACTGGTGCGACGTGGTTTGAGATACATTTTTACGACGTTGCAATTCTTATTAAAAAGAAATAATAATAAATAAATAATAAAAGCGGGTTATTAATAAAAAGCACATAGGTTAGAACTTGTTTTTAAAATCAGATAAAAATCAAATATAACAGTTGAGCAACCGTGTTAAAACCACGGAATCTGGGAATGCCTAACACCTTCTCCCGGGTTAACAGAATTCCTTACTCGGATTTTTGGTTCGCGGACTGTTAATAGAGTCATAATTTCCTCAGTTCGGGATTCAACCGGTGACTTGGGACACCATTAATCTCCCAAGTGGCGACTCTGAATCTTAATAAATAAATCCCGTTTCGATTGTCCTTTAATTGGAAAAACTCATTTATGCCCTTATGGGGTGTAGTAGTGAAAAAAGGAGGTGTGACAGAATGCAGCTTCTCAAGTAAGCAAATATTTTGTGCAAGGGGTACAATAATTGGTGGTATAGCGCATAAACTACATGCGCTATACCTACCAATTATTGTGGTTTAGTCAATTAACAGGTTTAGCATATGAAATATATGTGTTATACCTTAACAGACAAACATGCCATTAAGGTATAGTGCATGAAACATATGAAAAGGTCACCAATTATTTTTTCACCTAGTTGGTTGTAACGATCCGACTGGTCTTTTTGAGAAATTGCACCCGGTTCGGCAGTTTGAGATTAAGAGCAGCTTTACATTTTGTATATTGACTTGTGTGCTGGGGTTTCTGGATGAATCAGAGTTGAATTGGAAAGAAAGAATATAGTTCTGGAAGCTTAAACGGAGAGAACTTGACTAAAATTTGAGTAAACGGCTCCGGAATGAGTTTTAGATGATGTCAGTAGCTTCGTATGGTGATTTTGGACTTGGACGTGTGTTCGGAATTGGATCTGGAGGCCCATAGGGTAATTTGAGGTATTTCGGTGAAAGTTGGAAAATTTGAAGTTTGGAAAATGGAGAGGTTTGACCCATAGTTGACTTTTGTGTTATCGAGGTCTGAATGTGATTTCAAAAGTTGGAACAACTCTATTATGTCACGACCCATTTTTATAATAGGTAATGAAGGCGCCCAACATCATTGCCAGGCAAGCCAACGCGAAAACATTACTAAATTCTTATGTTACACTTAATCATAAATAAGTGAAATAGATACTTTAATTTGGATTTAAACCAGAAGTGAGAAATACTGTAAATAACATAATTATGTTACCCAAAAATAAATGTCTACCAAAGTATGTGCTAGAACCCGGTGTCACAAGCTACGGACAACTAGTAGAGTATACACAAAAATCATACTATCCTACTGTCCGAATCAGGATAGACAGCAAAAGAAAAGTACAAAGAAAGAATTCTTTAGGCTGCTAATCGGCATAGAGGGAAACCGTAGAAGACTCGGGTACGCTCAAGGATGCGCACCAGAAGGATAACCAGATCCCCCTGCCTCAGATCCTGTACAATTAAGTACAGAAGTGTAGTATGAGTACATAAATAATATGTACCCAGTAACATCCCCTCTAATCTCAAAGAAGTAGAGACGAGAGGTCGACTTGATATTCACTAGGGTCAAATAATATATCAAAGTGTTATACTAAGCAAGGAAAATCACTAATAAGCAACAGTTTATAGCCACACATATAAGTCCTACTCTTCACAATATTTCCAATTAACTATTTACTTTTCAAAATGTTAGAAAACAATGCAAGATTAAGTTTCCATATAAACATCATGCTCACATTATGCCGAGGCGACGGCCCAATCCAACAGAAATAAATTGTGCACTTGCCAAGGGTCGACGACACGTCTATAGATGCATCTATTCATACCGAGGTGATCGGCCCGATCTGCAAATAACAAGAAATATCAAGAATACATACGAAGGCACATTAATAGTCAATAATATATGAATTCTTGTTCATTTCACAACAAATTTCGGGGTTAAATCTTAATTTTGTTTAAACCCTAGGTCTAGCTCTAACCCCTTTGATTTCACCTAGTGTTTAGTGTTTAATCTAACTAATACACATGTATTTAAACTAAGAATGAATGGAAATAACTTACCTTGCTATGCTATGTGGAAAGCTTCTCTCAAGAGCTCCCAAATCGCCCAAAGGATGAGGGTAAATTGTTAAAAATGCTTTGAACTCGAATTAAATGAACCTCAGTGCCCAGCTATTTTCGCATCTGCGGTCCCGCACCTGCGGAAGGAGAGCTGCATCTGCTGAACTGGGCTAAAAGGACAGGGACCGCTTCTGTGGTCTGAGGCCCGCACCTGCGGAGCCACACCTGCGGCTAGGAGGCCGCTTCTGCGGTTTTTCCTGGCCTGGCCACTGGGCCGCTTCTGCGAAGACTGGACCGCTCCTGCGGTCCTAGAACCGCATATGCAGTTATGACAGAAGCAACAAACTCAGCTCTTTCTCCAAATTTCACTTCACTCGAGCCTCATCCGCTTGACGCTCGGGGCTCCCAGGCCCCGTCCGAACATACCGACAAGTCCAAAATCAGGAGGCGGACCCACTCGAACCCTTAGAACACTCAAAACAATGCTAAATCTTGGGATCACACCCTACTCTTCACAATATTTCCAATTACCTATTTATTTTTCGGAATGTTAGCAAATAATGAAAGTATAAGTTTCTATATCGACATCATGCGCACATTATGCCGAGGCGACGGCCCGATCCAACAAAAGTAAACTGTGCACTTGCCGAGTGTCGACGGCGCGCCTATAGATGCATTTATTCATACCGAGGTTGTCGACCCGATCCGCAAATAACAAGCAATATCAAGAACACACACGAAGGCACATTAATAGTCAATAATTCCATACAAGAGTTCAACAATTATACAAGTTTGTTATTATTTCCTTTCAAGTCTCTAGCATATTCTAGGTGATCATATTAGCAAGATAATATAGATATTTCTATAAATAAAGCATAGTGTTGGTCCTAAACTACCCAGACGATTAACATAATAGTAGCTACACACGAACTCTCGTCACCTAGTGTGTACATAGCCCCCGCATTTAGAAATAATTGCTCAATTATTATTCCTATGGGGACAATTCCGTCTTACAAGATTATAAAGGAGACTCATCTCGCTTCAACGTGCACTTCCAATATCAAGAAACAAGAGCAAGCCCTCAATTCGGAGTCGAACGATCACAAACTAGTTAAATGAAGTAAGAACTAGTCAATATAGGTTTACAAGATCAAATTCTAACTATTTATGCAATTTCCCAACATTTTTCACAAGTTTCCTGAATTCCGACCCCGGGCCCACGTGCCCAGATTCTGAGATTTTTTGAAAAAAGTTGTTCTCTACAACATAAGGATCAATAATATATGAATTCTAGTTCATTTCACAACAAATTTCGTGGTTAAATCTTAATTTTATTTAAACCCTAGGTCTAGCTCTAACCTATTTGATTTCACCTTATTTTTAGTGTTTAATCTACCTAATATACAAGTATTTAAACTAAGAATGAATGGAAATAACTTACCGTGCTATGCTATGAGGAAACCTTCTCTCAAGAGCTCCCACATCGCCTAAAGGATGAGGGTAAAGTGTTAAAAATGGTCTTTGAACTTGAATTAAATAAACCTCACTGCCCAGCGATTTTCGTATCTGCGATTAGGGGACCGCATCTGCGGTCCCGCACCTATGGAAGGAGAGCTGCATCATCGGAGCTGGGCCAAAAGCGCAGGGATCATTTCTGCGGTCTGAGGCCCGCATCTACGGAGCCGCACCTACGGCTGGGAGGTCGCTTCTGCGGTTTTTCCTGGCCTGGTCACTGGGCCGCTTCTGCGAAGGCTGGACAGCACCTGCGGTCCTAGAGCCGCATATGCGGTTATGATAGAAGCAGCAAATTCAGCTCTTTCTCCAAATTTCACTTCACTCGAGCCTCGTCCGCTTGACACTCGGGACTCCCAGGCACCGCCCGAACATACCGACAAGTTTGAAATCACGAGGCGGACCCACTCGAACCCTCATAACACTCAAAATAACGCTAAATCTCGGGATCACCCCCTAAAACCAAATGAATCAAACTAATGAACTTCAAGTTCTTAATTATTCTCTAACGGGTCAAAACGCCCATAAACTACTCGGATTGACACCAAATTTTACGAGCAAGTCTTAACTGATATTTCAAAGTTGTACCAAGCTTTGGAACCGAAATTCGAGCCTGATACCTAGGAAATCAATGATTTCATAGTTTCTTTAATTCTTTAAAACTTCAAATTAACAATTTCGAATAAAAATTTATTATTCGGGCTAGGGACCTCGGAATTCGATTATAAGCATACGCCCAGGTCCCATATTTTCCCCTAGACTCTCCGGGACCATCAAATCACGAGTCCGGGTCTGGCCCAAAAGTTGACCGAAGTCAAACTTGGTCTTTTAAGAGAATCCTAAAGAAACAATTGGGCATATTTCACTCAAAATTCTTCCAACTCCTGAACCAACCATCCCCGCGAGTCGTAAATTAGCTAAATCAAGCATGAAAAGTTTTATTTAAGGGAAACTGGGTTCTAAAAGGCAAAACGACCAGTCGCGTCATTACATTCTCCACCTCTTAAACCAACGTTCGTCCTTGAACGGACATATAAAAGTACCTGAACTACTGAATAAGTGTGGATATCTGCTTCGCATGTCCTCCTCGGACTCCCGGGTCGCCTCCTCTACTGGTAAGCCCCTCCACTATACCCTCACCGCAGAAATCCTCTTGGACCTTAACTGGCGATCCTATCTATCAATAATGGCAACTGGTTCCTCCTCGCAACCCAAGATCTCATCCAACTGAATAGTAGTGAACTCCAACACATGTGATAGGTTGGCATAATGCCTCCGAAACATCGATACATGGAACACTGGATGAACTCCTGATAAACTGGGGGTAAAGTAAGCTCATAGGCAACCTCCCCAACTCGCCTCAACACCTTAAAGGGGCCAATAAACCTTGGGCTCAACTTGCCCTTCTTCCCGAACCTCATAATGCCCTTCATTGGCGAGACTTTCAAGAGAACCTTCTCGCCAACCATAAATGATACATCACGCGCCTTTTGATCCGCAACTCTTCTATCTGGACTGAGATGTGCGAAGCCTCTCCTGAATCAACTTTACCTTATCCAAGGTATCCTAGACCAAATCTGTACCAAGTAACTTAGCCTCACCAAGCTCAAACAACCCGATAGGAGAACGACAACGTCAACCTTATAAAGCCTCGTACAAGGCTATCTCTATGCTGGACTGATAGCTGTTGTTATATGCAAACTCTACCAAGGGCAAGAACTGATCCCAGTGCCCTCCAAAGTCGATCACACATGCTCTAAGCATATCCTTTAAGATCTGAATTGTCCGCTCCGACTGCCCGTCGGTCTGAGGATGGAATGTTATACTAAGATCTACACGAGTCCCCAACTTACTCTGAACAGCTCTCCATAAATGGGAAGTGAACTGAGGGCCTCTATCTGATATGATGGAAACCGGCACACCATGCAACTGGACTATCTCCCGAATATAAATCTGAGCATACCTCTCCGCTGTATAAGTAGTCGTCACTGGAATAAAGTGAGCCGAATTGGTCAAACTATCCATAATGACCCATACTGAATCAACCTTCTGCAAAGTCTGCGGCAACCCAACTACAAAATCCATGGTGATGTGCTCCCACTTCGACTCCAGAATAGGCATCTGCTGAAGTAGGCCACCCGACCTTTGGTGCTCATACTTAACCTGCTGGCAATTAAAACATCTAGCTATGTACTCTATGATATCCTTCTTCATTCTCCGCCACTAATAATGCTGCCTCAACTCACGATACATCTTTGTGTCACTCGGATGAATGGAGTACCTCGAACTGTGGGCCTCATCTAGAATAATCTCCCTTAGATCATCAACATTAGGAACACATAGACTGCCCTGAAGCCGCAACACACCATCCTTGCCAATAGGAACCTCCTTGGAACCTTCCTGAAGTACCGTCTCTCTGAGAACTGCCAAATATGGATCATGGAACTGTCGGGCCTTGATCTGACCCAACAGCGAAAATTGAGCAACCACGCATGCTAGAACTCGGTTGGGCTCTGAAATGTACAACCTCACAAATCTGTTAGCCAAGGACTGGATGCCCAAAGCTAGCGGCCTCGCCTCTGCTGGAATGAATGCCAAACTACCCATACTCTCTGCCTTTCTGCTCAAGGCATCTGCAATCACTTTCACCTTGCCCGGATGATAAAGATTGGTAATGTCATAATCCTTTAGTAACTCAAGCCACCTGCGCTGCCTCAAATTAATATCCCTCTACTTGAACAAATGTTGTAAGTTGCGGTGATCGGTATAAACCTCACAAGGCACCCCATACAAATAATGCCTCCATATCTTAAGAGCATGAATAATCGCTGCCAACTCCAGATCGTGCACAGGGTAATTCTTCTCATGAACCTTCAGCTGACGCAAAACATATGCAATAACTCGTCCATCCTGTATCAATACACATCCCAAACCAATGCGTGAAGCGCCGCAATATACTGTATACATCCTTGAACCGGAAGGAAATACAAGAACTGGTGCTGTAGTCAAAGCTGTCTTGAGCTTCTGGAATCTCCCCTCACAATCATCGAACCAATAGAATGGAGCACCCTTCTGGGTCAATCTAGTCAAAGGTGATGCAATAGATGAAAAACCCTACATAAATCGCCGGTAATAGCCCGCTATCCCCAGGAAACTCCTGATCTCGGTCACTGAAGTAGAACGTGGACAACCTTGAACTACCTCAATTTTCTTGGGATCCACCTTAATACCTTCTCCTGATACAACATGCCCCATGAATGCCACTGACTCTAGCCAAAACTTGCACTTGGAGAACTTAGCATATAGCTTCTGCTCTCGCAAGGTCTGAAGCACTACTCTCAAATGCTGCTCGTGCTTCCCTAGGCTACGCGAGTATATTAAGATGTCGTTAATGAAGACAATAATAAAGGAATCAATATAAGGCCTGAATATCCTATTCATCAAATCCATAAATGTCGCTGGAGCATTAGTCAAGCTAAAGGACATTACTAGAAACTCATAATGGCCATATCTAGTCCTGAATGCAGTCTTTGGAACATCTGAGTCCCGAATCTTCAGTTGATGATACCCTGACCTCAAGTCAATCTTAGAGAACATCCTAGCACCCTGCAACTGGTCGAATAAATCATCAATACGAGGCAACAGATACTTTTTCTTGATGGCGACTTTGTTCAACTGGCGATAGTCAATGCACATCCGCATAGTCCCATCCTTCTTCTTCACAAATAACACTAGTGCACCCCAAGGCGATACACTGGGCCTAACAAACCCCTTCACCAACAACTCCTCAAGCTGCTCCTTCAAATCCTTCAACTCCTTAGGAGTCATACGGTATGGTGGAATAGATATAGGCTGAGTGCCTGGAGCCAATCAATACAGAAATCAATATCCCGAGCTGGAGGCATGCCAGGAAGATTGGAAGGAAAAATATCGGCGATCTCTCGAACTACTAGGACTGAATCAATCGTCGGAGACTCTGCAGTGGTGTCTCGAACATAAGCTAAATCAGCCAAACACCCTTTCTCGACCATGTGCTGACCCTTCAGGAAAGAAATACCCCTACTAGGCGTGTCAGCTGTGGAACCCTTCCACTATAATCTCGGCAACCCTGGCATCGCCAGTGAAACAGTCTTGGCATAGTAATCTAGGATGGTGTGATATGGAGATAACCAATCCATGACCAGGATAAACTCAAAATCGATCATTTCAACCAACAGAAGATCTCCTCTAGTCTCGAAACCACAAAAAGTGACCACACAGGACCGGTAGGTCCAATCCACAACCACAGAATCACCCAAAGGAGTGGACACATAAACAGGAGTGCCCAAAGGCTCAAGGGAAAAAATCAAGAAAAGAGCAAACAAAGATGACACATATGAATAAGTAGACCCTGGATCAAATAATACCGAAGCATCTCTACCATCGATGGAAATAGTACCTGTGATAACGACACATGAGGCTAATGCATCTGGCCTGGACGGAAGGGCATAGAATCTAGCTGGAGCACCGGCCGACTGGCCTCCACCTAACTGAGAAGTAGCTGGCTGACCTCTCCCTGCTTGACCTCCACCTCTAGGACGGCTTCTACCCACCTGCCCTCCACCTCTAGGTGGTTGGGCAGCTGATGCTGAAATTATGGGTTGCTGACCCTGCTACACTGCCTTGCCCCGAAGTCTGGGCAAGTATCTCCTCATGTGACCGGGATCTCTGCACTCAAAAACACTACTCGGAGTGGCGACCTACTGCGCTGATGGCTGATCTAATAACCTGTAGACCCACTGGAAGAAGCTTGGATAGTCGATGGACGACATGAACTCTCCGGCATAACACTAAAGTAAGACCAGAAGGACCTTGGGACCTTAATACCCACTGGAGGAACCCTGAATAGCTGGCGGACGATAGGAATTATCTGGCATAACACTGAAATAGGGGTGTGCTGGAGCACCCTGGGCAGAAGGTGGTACTGAAAATGGGGGCCTACTAGGCTGACCCCTCCCAAACTGACCTCTGCCCCTAGATAGGGCACCTCTAAACTCTCCGGAGAACCTAGCTCTCTTATCCTGTTGTATCTGCTGTCTACCCCTCTGGCGATATCATTCAATTCGACGAGCAATCTTGACCACTAGCTGATACTCTGTACCCATCTCCACCTCTCGGGCCATACCAAATCGAATACTGGGCTGCAATCCTACGACAAACCTCCACACTCTCTCTGCATCTGTAGGAAGTATCATAAGTGCATGGCGGGAAAATTCAGAAAACCTTGCCTCATAGTCTGTCACAGACATCTGACCCTGCTCGAGATGCTCAAACTGATACCGCAACTCTTCCCTCTCAGAGGGCGGAATGTACCTATCCAAGAACAATTATACGAACTGACCCCAAGTGATGGGAGGAGAACCTGCTGGCCTGCCAAGAACATAGGACTGCTACCATCTACGGGCCTTGCCCTCAAGCTGAAAAGTAGAGAAGTCAACTCCATGAGACTCCAATATCCTTATGTTGTGCAGTTTGTCCCTACACCTGTCTATGAAGTCCTGTGCATCCTCATGACGCTCACCCCCAAAGACTAGAGGGTGAAGTCTAGCCCATATGTCCAATAGCTTCTACGGGTCACCATCCGTAGTTGGTCTGGGCTGGGGCGCCACTGCGGCAACTGGCTGGGCCCCCTCTGCGGGTAGTGCACCGGGAGTCTGATATACTACAGTTGCATGGCTTGGAGCCTGAGCAGTAGGGGTCTGTGCTCCCCCTCCTTCCTGTGAGGTAGCTGGATCTGCTGGAAATAAACCAGCCTGAATCATAGTATCCATGAACCGTAGCATGGAGCCCATGATCTCCTGAAATCCCAATGCTATCACAAAATCTGTCGGGGTAGGCTCAACCGCGGGCACCTCACCTTGCTCCTCAATGATAAGATCCCTCGCATGATTAGCTGGTGGTGCTACTGGAATGGCTCTAGGACGCCCTCGTCCCCTACCCCGGGCCAGTGCCCTCCCCTGGCCTTTGCCTCTAGCAACTGGGAGAGTAGCTCCTCCCGGGTCGGTAAAGTCAGCAGTACGAGTCCTCACCATCTGTGAGAGAATAGAAGAGGGAAGTTTAGTACACCAACCACTACACGATAGAAAATGAATAAAGAGCAGTCTTTCCGAATACCCTATAGCCTCTCGAAGATAAATACAGACGTCTCCGTACCAATCTACAAGACTCTATTAAGTTTGCCCATAACTCATGAGGCCTACGTGAACCTAGTGCTCTGATATCATGTTGTCACAACCCATTTCCATAATAGGTCATGAAGGCGCCCGACACCATTGCCAAGTAAGCCAAGACGGAAACATTACTAAATTATTATGTAACTTTTAATCAGAAATAAGTGAAATAGATACTTTAATTTGGATTTAAACCAGAAGTGAGAAATACTGTAAATAACATAATTATACAACCCAAAAATAAATGTCTACCAAAGTGTGTGCCAAAACCTGGTGTCACAAGCTATGGGCAACTAGTAAATTTGTACCAAAAAATCATAATATCCTATTGTTCGAATCAATAAAGACAGCAAAAGAAAAGTACAAAAAAATACTTCTTCAGGCTGCTGATCGGCATGGAGGGAAATCAGCTCACCGTAGAAGCCTCGGGTCCGCTCAAGGATGCGCACTAGAAGGATAACCAGGTCCACCTGCCTCAGATCCTGTATAATTATGTACAGAAGTGTAGTATGAGTACATAAACAATATGTACCCAATAAGTATCCCGTCTAATTTCGAAGAAGTAGAGATGAGAGGTCGACTTAATACTCACTAGGGTCGAATAATATATCAAAGTGTTATACTAAGCGTGGAAAATCACTAATAAGCAACAGTTTATAGCCAGACGTATAAGTCCTACTCTTCACAATATTTCCAATTAACTATTTACTTTTCGGAATGTTAGCAAACAATGCAAGTATAAGTTTCCATATAGACATTATGCGCAAATTATACCGAGGCAACGACCCGATCCAACAGAAATAAACTGTGCACTTGCCGAGGGTCGACGATGCGCCTATAGATGCATTTATTCATACCGAGGCGATCGGCCCAATCTGCAAATAACAAGCAATATCAAGAATACACACGAAGGCACATTAATAGTCAATAATTCCATACAAGAGTTCAACAAGTATATAAGTTTGTTCTTATTTCCTTTCAAGTCTCTAGCATATTCTAGGTGACCATATTAGCAAGATAATATACAGATTTCTATAAATAAAGCATGGTGTGGGTCCTAAACTACCCGAACGATTAACATAATAGTAGCTACGTACGGACTCTCGTCACCTAGTGCGTACGTAGCCCCCGCATTTAGCAACAATTACTAAATTATTATTCCTATGGGGACAATTCCCTCTTACAAGGTTAGAAAGGAGACTCACCTCGTTCCAACGCGCACTTCCAATATCAAGAAACAAGCCTAAGCCATCAATTCGCAGCCGAACGATCACAAACTAGTTAAATGAAGTAAGAACTAGTCAATATAGGCTTACAAGATCGAATTCGAACTATTTAAGCAATTTTCCAACCTTTTTCACAAGTTTCCTGATTTCCGGCCCCGGGCCCACATGCCCGTATTCCGAGATTTTTCGAAGAAAGTTGTTCTCTACAACCTAAGGATCAATAATATATGAATTCTAGTTCATTTCACGACAAATTTTGTGGTTAAATATTAATTTTATTTAAACCCTAGGTCTAGCTCTAACCCTTTTGATTTCACCAAGTTTTTAGTGTTTAATCTATCTAATATATATGTATTTAAACTAAGAATGAATGGAAATAACTTGCCTTGCTATGCTATGTGGAAACCTTCTCTCAAGAGCTCCCAAATCGCCCAAAGGATAAGGGTAAAGTGTTAAAAATGGTCTTTGAACTCGAATTAAATGAACCTCTCTGCCCAGCGATTTTTGCATCTGTGGTCCCGCACCTGTGGAAGGAGAGTCGCATATGCGGAACTGGTCCAAAAGGGCAGGGACCGCTTCTATGGTCTGAGGCCCGCATCTGCGGAGCCGCACCTGCGGCTGGGAGGCCGCTTCTGCGGTTTTTCCTGGCCTAGCCACTGCGTTTCTTCTGCGAAGACTAGACCGCACTTGGGGTCCTAGAGCCGCAGATGCGGTTATGATAGAAGAAGCAACCTCATCTCTTTCTCCAAATTTCACTTCACTCGAGCCTCGTCCGCTTGATGCTCGAGGCTCTCGAGCCTCACCCGAACATACCGACAAGTCCGAAATCATGAGGCGGACCTATCGTACCCTTGGAACACTCAAAACAATGCTAAATCTTGGGATCACCCCTAAAACCAAATAAATCAAACTAATGAACTTCAAGTTCTTAATTCTTTTCTAACGGATCAAAACACCCTTAAACTACTCGGATTGATACAAAATTTTACGCGCAAGTCTTAACTGATATTTCGGACTTGTACCAAGCTTCGGAACTAAAATCCGAGCCCGATACCTAGAAAATCAATGATTTCTTAGTTTTTTTAATTCTTTAAAACTTCAAATTAACAATTTCGAATAAAAATTCATTACTCGAGCTTGGGACCTCAAAATTTGATTCCGGTACGCCCAGGTTCCATATTTTCCCACGGACTCTCTGGGACCGTCAAATCACGAGTCCGGGTTCATTTTACCAAAAAATGACCGAAGTCAAACTTGGTCTTTTAAGGGAATCATAAAGAAACAATTGGACATATTTCACTCAAAATTCTTCCAACTCCCAAACCAACCATCCCCGCGAGTCGTAAATTAGCTAAAGCAAGCACGGAAAGTTTATTTAAGGGAAACGTGGTTCTAAACGGCAAAACGACCATTCGGGATGCTACATGTTATATCATTTAGGACTTGCCTACAAAATTTGGTGTCGTTTGGAGTTGATTTGACGTGTTTCAGATGCTTGGTTGCAATTCTAGAGATTCTTGATGTTCATAGTAATTTTCATGTGTTTGGGCATCTGATTTGTGGTTTTAGCGTTGTTTGACGTGATTCGAAAGTGGTGCTAAGTTTGTATGATGTTATGTGATGTGTTGGTACATTTGGTTGAGGTTTCGAGGGCCCCGAATGAGTTTCGGATGAGTTTTGAGCGAGTCCGGATATTCCAGAACTTAGAAAATGGTTCTGATGCTTAAATCATTGTTGGGGGTAGAAGCCTTACCGTTGAGGCAGAAAATGGTCTGCGGTCCGCGGTGAAGAAGAATCCACAGGTTCACTGGTCTTACTTCGGAAGCCCATATCTTTTGATCTACAAGGAATTTTGAGATGATTCAAAAATAAAAGTTGTAGACCTTCGTGTCTAGTTTTCAGAAAGTTAAAAAAATTACAATTTGGAAATTCTAGAGAATGTTATGGACAAAATACTAAAGCATGTCATTGCACTCAATATTTTCTGTTGTAGCGGTGAATTTACCGCGGTCAGCGGTGGTTTTTCCGCGGTCAGCGGTGATGGAAATCTGGGAGGTGCACAATAAATACGAGATTTAGGATTTAATTTCATATTTTTACCTAGATGGCTCGAATCTTGGCGATGTTTTGAAGATTTTTCAAGAAGTTCATCGGGGTAAGTTATTCTAATTCGGATTTGGCTAAAATACATGAATCTATCATTGAATTCACCATTTGATTCGTGATTAGGGATGAAATTTGGGAAAAATTGTGAAATCTTTCAAAAATATAAAATGATGATTCGAAGGACCAAATGGTATCAAAATTGGATACTTTTTGTATGAGTGAACTTGTATTGGAATGGGTAATCAATTTTTTAAAATTTTGTCGGTTCCGAGGTGCAGGTCCTGGGAGTTGACTTTTATTAATTTTTTGCAAATTGTATAAGAATCATAGTTTTGTTAATTGGAATTGTTTTCTCTTGAATTGTTAGATGTATTCAAGTCATTTTTGGCTAGATTGAGCCGAGCGTTGATGAATTGGTACATGAAAAGCTAAATTGAGTATTGAATTGGCCGGATTGAGGTAAGTATCATGTCTAACCTTGTGTAGGGGACTTCCCTTAAGGGTTTGAGTCTTCTATGCTAATTGTAGTCCGTGCACGCGAGGTGACGAGTGTGTGCTCAGACTTATTTGTGGGAAATTTTCCTCTAGGGCTCTTAGGTCCTTATGTTCACTATGTGCAAAGTATTCAGTCATGCTTGTGTTTCCTAATTGCTTAAATTACCCCTATATGCTTCATATGATGTTTCTAGTTTTTCTCTAATTCTTACGTGTTACTCGGCCCCTAATTGCCTTAATTGAAGTGATTGTCTTTCTTATTATTTTGATAATTATTGATGAGTATCCCTATGACTTCGTGCAAATATGTTACATGTCCATTTGTTGTGGTTACCACTGTAATTATTACGTACTTATTATGTCTTGTTTCTTTATTAATGTTAGTGTGCTTCTTGGTTTTCTTTTTGTGATCCTTATTACGTACTATTCATGCTTGACTTGATGAGTATTCATGTTGGACCAAGTTTATGGTAATTCCTTGGTATTTGACCGTTGTTGAGTATTAACTAAAGTTGGGATTCATTTTGTAAAGTTAATTGTTGGAATGAGATTGGTTATTTTTTGATTCCCTTGTCAGGATGTATTATTTATGAGATAGTTTCCCTTGCCGGGATGTTATTGTTTATGATATTGTTTCCCTTGCCGGGATATTGTTATTATACTATTTTTTCCTTGCCGAGATTCTATTGTGATTTTATTGATTCCCTTGCCCGAATTGCTTTGTGATTGTTGTTTCGGTAAGGAAGAGTGTAAAAGCACGAAGGGTGATGCCGTGCGTGATATTTGTGAGTGAGTGTAAAAGAACGAAAGGTGATGCCGTACCGATATTGTAAATATAAAGAACGAAGGGTGATGCCGTACCATGATATGAGTGATAATGCGTGAAAGATAATGTCGTGCCATGATTATGTAAAGTAAAAGCACGAAGGGTGATGTCGTGCCATGATATGAGTGATAATGCATGAAGGATAATATCGTGCCACGATTATGTGAGGTAAAAGCACGAAAGGTGATGCCGTGCCAAATATATTGATTCTTATGGTGAGAACGAGAGTAAAAACACGAAGGGTGATGTCGTGCACTTTCTGTTTGCTGTGCTTATTTGTTGTTACCAATTTAAGTGTTTTAGTTGTTCAGATTCCTTTACTGATGTAATCCTTTGCGATGGAACCCCACGTGTTTGCAATACTTTGCCCTATTTATATGTATATTTTAATAATTCAAATTTCAATAATTATTTTATTTTTAATTCAATTAGTTACTCAATTATATTTCCTTAAACCATCCGAGGTTGTATTTTACTTAAAAAGGAATTTCTACTAAGTTAATTTATTAAATCACATGTTAAAGGTAATAATTCATTCGATGTATTATTTTTATTGAAAATGGTATTTTTTTTATTGAAATAATTTCTAAAAATAACTTCATCTTTTCTTGTTGAGTTCGTAATTGGTTTAGAAGTTGTACTCTACTTTATGTTATGTAAATGAGACTCTTTGAACATCTTAATTGCATTGGTTATGGACTCTATATACTGAGTAACATGAGAAAATTGTTGTGCAAAGAGAGATTTCTATATGCGGGCACAAGGTGCCAGGTGTGCCAAATGTTTGGTAATTGAGGTTATGATATGAGACATCGAGTTTGGGATGGCTGGAATTGTGCACCAGAAATGATAGGATTTATTGAGTTGACATCGCCTTCCTTGTTTGAGTACATTTTTACGTGTCTGTGCTCTGGCTATGTTGGTGTTAATTTATTTGGTTATCTTTCATTACTATTCGTGTTTCCCTTTATTGTTTCTACTGATTGAAGTTTGTCTTTCCCTACTGTTGATATTACTTTGTCATCGTTTGGTTGATAGTTTATTATCATATCTCATTCAATTTATTTGACCAGTAGGTGTCTGGACTGTTCCTCATCACTACCCCGCCGAGGTTAGTCTTGATACATACTGGGCACCATTGTGGTGTGCTCATACTATACTTTTGTATATTTTTGTGTACAGATCCAGGTATTTGATCGGTAGTAGCTGTGCTGGTCGTTGCGATGAAGACTCAAGGTAAATCTGATACAGCGTTCGCATGCCTCGGAGTCACCTTCATTTGTACTTATTTTCATTTGTTCCTTTTGTTTTGGAACACTGATGTATTTATTTTGTATAACCACTCTTAAAAAGGCTTGTGACTTTTACCACTAGTTTTAGGAATTGTAATTTGTTCAGGGTAAATTAATTTAAAGTTGTTAAATTTCGATGTTATTTCAGTTGATGTAAGGCTTATCTAGTTTAGAGACTAGGTGCCATCACGACTCCTTCGGCGAGATTTTTGGGTCGTGACATTGGTGCTTTGAGTCAAAAAAGATATTATTTTTGTTTTGGACTCTTACACATTACACACATAACACATTACACACATAACACATTACATTTGTCCTTGATTGTTCCGAAAGAAAAAGAAAAATAAAATCGCTTTAGTGACCTAGAATATTAAAAAAAAAAAAAAATAGCACTAAGGACACAATCCAATGGGAATACTTAAAATAAAGGGAAAATGGCCAAAATTATCCATGTGCTATGTTAAATAGTTTATATTTATCCTCCATTATATATTTTGTTCAAATTTAACCCTATCGTTATGATATAAAGCAAGTTTTCCCTAACCCTAGCGGATGTCCATCGGAGCAATTAAGATCCCTCAATTAAAATTACCACATAATTTACCTCACCACACTAGTATCTCTCTTCCCCTTCAATTTCTTCTTCCACCGGCAGCTTCACCACCGATAAACCTTAATTTTCCACCACAAAGCCTCAACAATATATTCAAGTAACTTAGAATGAACTTCAATACCTACTGAAGAATATGAAAGACCCATTGGATATTCTTCAAGCTTTTCCAAACCCTTTAATGGGGATTTTAGTCTCCTTTCAAATATATCTCCCAAATCTTTAGTAAATATAAACTAAAGCACAACCAATGGTTTTTTCAAACGATTCTAACAATGGGTAACCTGCAAAAATTTCATTTCTCACATTTTACTATTTGAGATTCGAAATTCTTCAGCTCAACTTTTCGCAGATCCATCAGAAATATAAAGATCCGAACTTTTTTATTTTCACCAAACACACGATGAGAACAAAAATAAAAATAAAGAAAAAGGTGAATTAAAGAGTTTGGATAAAGCGTACTGTTGTTGGTGAAGATGAAGAAATCAAGAAGCCTCAAATCACCAACAAACCCAGCTAACAATGATACTCAAACTTCAATGAATCTCAATACTTTTATGTTCTCAAGCTTTCTTTACAAATTCTTTAATGGTGGCATCAAAGTAATCGAGCAAGATATGAAGAGAAGAAATATTTTTTGTGACATAGAGTGAGTGTCTACCAACAAAACCTAACATGGCTATATTGAGTAAAGCTAAGGTAGTGGTACTTTGGTGGCTTTTAATTTCATAGGTGATTTTTGTTCGCAATAGTTGATTTAAATTTCTTACTGGAATCGGTGAAAATCTGGCAGGTGATGGTGGACGACACAAATGGGGTAATCCAAATGGGAATGTCTTTTTTGAAAAAAAAAATTGTGTAAAGCCATGCGATAAATAAGATATAGTAGAAAATGGCAACATGGATTCCAACTGGCATTTTATTTGCTGAGTGCGGTTCATAATGGACCTCTGTTAGGGGTAGGGGCAAATTTGTTTACTATTTTAACTGTAGGGTTAAATTTAAACAAAAAGTATAACGGAGGATAGATGTAAACTATTTAACATAGTACATGGCTATATTTGGCAATTTTCCCTAAAATAAAGGCATATAAAATGTCGATGTATAGGGTAAAATATGTTCATATTAAATGATCATCTGATAAGTGACACGTGGAATCAAAGACAGAGAGCAATTAGGTCTGAAAGTAACGAACTCGTTTGTCCCCGAAGGGAGTAATGTTCATAAAGACGAAATAAATACCTGCCACCCGGTGACATTTAGTAGAGAATATTCTATAGCATTAAGTACATGGTCCGATACAGAGAATATATCATTCATTGCCTACCGTTCCACATATTTCAAAGGCCCTCATACTTGTTATTAATAGGGACTTGATCCTAGGACTTTATTCCCTAGGTGCAACTATAAATAGTGAGCTCTAGAACCATTATCGAGGAGGAGAGTTCTGACTAAGCATATGATAACTCTATTAAAGCTCAATACTCCATCCGGTCCAAAATAAGTAATTTTTTGGATATTTTCACACAGATTAAGAAATTTATCTTTTAGCATTAATTAGCAATGGAATTGACCATATTAACCTTTACTATCTCATATAAATACTCCTAATACATATTCCAACACTATTTACTCCAAGGACAATGTAGGAAAAAAATAATTAATTCTTTGTTGAAATCTAGAAAAATTACTTATTTTGGACCACAAGAAAAATGACAAAAAATTACTTATTTTGGACCAGAGGGAGTACTATTTTGTCTTCTTGGTTATTAACATTGTTATATTGCCTTCGAAAGCTCTGCTCCCGAAACTAGAATTTATGTTGTTCTCTATTAATTTCAACACTAAGTCTTATATTCTTATTTAATTTTTTTAAAATTATTTTAGGATCAAATTGTTTCACTTGTCTGTAATGACATATAAATTCAAATGTATTGTTTTACGGATAAACAGTCTGCCACTACATCAAGCGACCTATTGAATTTATCACCAATAATATACTGCCACGTCATAATGATAAAGCACCAACGGAATATTAAAATAAAAGAATAAACAGCTCGTCATTTATAGAAGCGATTTACTTGAGTTTAAAAAAAGAAAGAAAAATAGGTCGTCGTCGCCGCAGCAAGAGCGTGTATCCTCAAATATGATTTGTTTATTCCATCTAACCAATACGTTTTCTTTTTCGTTTTGCCAAAATACTGAAAACTAAAAACTAGTCTAGTAAAACAGTTTTTACAATTTGGTAGGCGAGAAGAAATCCTAACAAGTTATGCATCCAGGAGTAGTTAGGCAATACAGAAAAATCACCAAAGTATACATTTTGTTGGACATAATTTCCTCTATAAACGCTAACAAGATATGCATCTAACCCGTCCATTTGACGCCCGAAGCATTTCCAATTAAAATATATATTAGGCTCAACTAGTGTGTTCAAGATCGATCTAGGCAATCATAAACGAAGCGCTGGCTTCTAATCTTTTCCATCATTTGGTAGCTTAGGATTTAATTAAGTTTAGGCTGAGACCAAACTAAAGTTGAAAGGGTCAAAAATCATGTCGTTCAGGTAGGGGTGTACAAAGAAAACCGATAAACCGCACTAAACCGGTAATTCGAGTCAAACCGAAAAAAAAAAATCCGATCATGGGTTGGTTTGACTTGGTTTGGTGTTGGAAAAAATAACCCGACCNGAAAAAAAAAAACGAAAATCCAAAAAAACCCGAAAAACCCGAGAAAACCCGAGATTGAAAAACCCGATTTCGTTGGTTTGGTTTGGTTTATAGATTTAAAAATCCGACACTATTGGTTTTGTTTGGTAATTGAAAAATCCGAACCAACCCGACCTATGTACACCCCTACATTCAAGCCTTAATTAGGCAATTGTGAATGAGCCGATTAATTAGCATTTCTCAGTTACCATTCATATGCAGCTCAGCTTTGACCAGATTTTCTCTTCAAAAGCGATAGTACACTTGTCTTAATAGATTTCTTAATTATTAGTGAGAAAGGATTTGGATTACAATACAAACCTTCAAATGATGGAATGAAAAGAAAACATCTTTAAATACTTCTGATAAGTACTGATAAACAAAGTTCACCCACACTTTAACTTTTTATTTTGCTAATAAATTTGTCATCCTGATATAAGCTTTATAAATTAGTCCCAATAGATAGACAATCCGATCCAATCTAAAAAAAAGACAAGATAGTAAGACTTTGAAAGCTTGGGCTCCCCTTTTTTTGTGGTTTGATCCCTTTTTTTTCATAATTAGTTACTAACAGACAAGCTGAACTTGGAAAATATTAGTTTTGCTGTTTTTGCGTTCTAGTTCCACAGTCAAAGTCATATAAGTGCCTTCTTTTTCTATTACTTTTTAAAAAATATATATTTTTCTATAAGTCATAAAATATTACTAATAATAACCTATTAGTTATTTGTAGCAAAAAAAAAGTCAAATTTTTGCTTTCTTTTAAGTGGTATTATTAAAATAGATTGTGTACATCTTAAAGAGCTTGAATCTCAATTTTGGGATGATTTGGAGGAGTTTTGGAGTGGATTGAAAATTCAAAGAAGAAGACAAACATGAAAAAAATAATATGTTTATCACACTGTGTATCAGATATGTATCAAATGTGTATCACATGTATATTGTATACCTGTCACGATCCCAATTCGGACCCGATCGTGATGGCCGATACAATCTCCAAATCCATTTCTATAATTTTAATAGATCAATTTAAGCCTTTTTAATTAATCAAATATTGCTTGAGAATAATGCGAAAATAGATAGAGCCCGACATCGGGGTGTCACAAGTCACGAGCATCTACTAAGGTCTAAAATACAATGAAATTCTAGAAATATACTAAATATAGTCTAATGAAATAAGAGGGAGAAAAGAAGTGCTACGAACACCGAAAGCTGTCTTGCAAAACTCCGATGACTCAGCCTCCGATCAACCAATACCCGCTACCGGGTTTAGAAATACCTGAATCTGCACACAAGGTGTAGGGAGTAAAGTGAGTACTCCGACTAAGGGAGTAATAATCATAATAAAAGACTGAGTGATAAGAAATAATGAAAAGTGCATCAACATGCTACATAGAAGTAGTACAAAACCAGTAAGAAAGCAATGAAGCTGTGAAATCTCTTAAAGCATCTTAGCTCAATTTAAACTTCTTTAAAAAGACTTTTTCAACAGTTACACAATTGAATGCAAAGCAATTAGAGCCGATAGGCACAGAAAATTCTGCCCCTCGGGCACAAATACACAATTAAACAGGTAAATGACAGGCAAGTAAGAAAGACAAGCACATAAGGTTCGCCCATCGGGCACAATGACAACAAATCCGCCCCTCGGCAATATCTCAAAATAATAACATCTCCTCGGGCAATCATATAGAACAATACCAGCCCCTCGGGCTATATCTCACATCACAATGTGTACCCGCGCTCACTGGGGATGTGCAGACTCCTAGAGGGGCCCCTTACGGCCAAGTGCAATATCAAGCCATCTCATGGCATCAACTCTAGACTCTCGGCCTCATATCAGCAAGCCACCTCGTGACGTACATATCTTAGGACCTCGGCCTCATAATCAAAATCAGTATATCACCGCTGTAGCATGCAGCCCGACCTGAGAGATATCCTCAAAACACAGGCCCTCGGCCTTACTCAGTCAAAAATCACATAAGTCACTCAGGCAATAGTAAAATATGACGCTTAGCCCAAAATATAATTTGAAATATCATTCCAAGTGTTAAAGCAGAGTAAACATGGCTGAGTTTTAAAAACAGTAGAATATAGCATGACTAAGTACAAGTTTAAAGTCAAAACAGTGAGGAAATATCAATAAAAATTCCCGAAGGGTTCACATAGTTGGCACGAGCCCAAATATGGCATTCAGCCTAAACAAATGATGATAGCAAATAGTTCTCAATCAAATACGCATAAAATAATCATTCGGGATGAACTACGTCACAATCCCCAACAGTGCACGACCCCACGCTCGTCATCTAGCATGTGCGCCACCTCAATATAACATAACAATGCGTAAATCGGGGTTTCACACCCTCAGAATATTATTTACAATCATTACTCACCTTGATCCGGTCCAAACTCTAGCCCGCGATGCCTTTGCCTGTACAAATCGACCTCCGGGTGCTCCAAATATAGCCACAATTAATACATAATTATTAAAATATACTAAGAAAACGAAGCCCACTCTAAAATATCTAATTCACATCAAAAATTCCGAAATTGCTCAAACCCGGCCCTCGGGTCCATGTCTCGAAATCCAATAACAATCACATCAATAGAATCCTCATCCTCTCACGAGTTCATGCATATCAAGAATTCCAAAATCCAATCACAAACGACCTCTCAAATCCCTAGATTAAGATCTCTAATTTCCAAGCCCTAAACCCCCAATTTCGCTACTGATTTTCCATATATTTCAAGCTCAAATGATAAAATTCAACAATTTTAGGTTCCAAAAGTCTTACCTCCACAAAATCTTGAATTCCCTCTTCAATTAGTTCTCCCAAGCTTTCTCCCGAATTAAATATGGTGAAAACCCTCTCAAAATCGTGAAGCGTGAAATATAAATATTTTGACCCAGGCATTTTTGCATATGCGGGCTGATTTTCGCTTATGCGGTACTACATGTACGGCCAACTAACCTCTTCTGTGGTTCTTCACATAACGACCAAAATCGTATCTGCGATACATTTCCCGCATCTGCGCCTTCGCAGGTGCGATCCCACAACCGCATCTGCGATTCCTGCCAACTCCTCCAGATTCTGCTTCTGCGACCTCTCTTCCACATAAGCGGTGTCGCACTTGCGGTCCCCAATCCGCAGGTGCAGAAATACCAGAAGTAGCAACAGTTTTGTAGCTCACCAAAGTCCAAACTTCTCCGTCAACCATCTGAAATCACCCCGAGGCTCCCCGGACCTCAACCAAAAGCACAAACATATCCCAATACCTTATTCAAACTTGTACTAATCTTCAAAATACTTCAAACAACATCGAATCAACCAAATCACAACGGCTTCAAGCCTAAGTTTTCAAATTCTTTTGAATTACGCTTTTGATTGAAAATCCAGCCAAACCACGTCCGAATGATCTAAAATTTTGCACACACGTCCCAAATGCCATAATGGAGCTATTGCAACTTCCGGAATTCCGTTCGAATCCCTATATCAAAATCTCACCTATTAACCGTAAAATACTAAAATCTCAATTTCGTCAATTCAAGCCTAAACCTTCCACGGACTTTCAAAATGCATTCCGATCACGCTCTCAAGTCCCAGATCACCTAACGGAGTTAACCAAATAATAAAAATTCGATCCGAGATCATATACAAATAAGTCAAAATCTTGGTCAAAACTTTCAAATTTCAAGTTTCATACTAAGAGTTGTTCTTCCAAATTTATCCTGATTATCCTTAAAACCAAAAATAACGATTCATATAAGTCATAATACATCACACGAGGCAAGTCATGCCCGGGAACTGACGAGCAAAGTGCAAAATCTCAAAACGACCAATCGGGTCATTGTATCCTCACCCACTTAAACATACGTTCGTCCTCGAACGTGTCCAGAGTTGTTCTGAAAACCATCAAATCGTTGTGTAATCTTACCAAGCACATACCCGGGGGTGATCCCACGTCATCCTATCACTTATAGGTCCGATAATACAATGTAACTGAAATTTCACAATCAACCTCGCCCACAAATCTTAGAACAACATTTCTACTTCTGAAATCATCCACCAGATCAGAATCTCACATCTATACTCTGAATAAGCCTGAACAAGATGTAATAATCCATACTTGCAACCTCAGGTGAAATTACATGATATACCACATAACTCAAATATTTGTAGCGAGAACTTTAATCACAGCAGATGCGCACAACAACCGAATACCGGTAGAAAACCTCTTATCCACTAAAGTCCCATTCCAACACTTCCGTGTACTTCCAATGATAAATGAAATACGCAATAAATCATAACCATTTCTCAAATAAACCATTCATGAAGCCACTTCTCCGCTTGGAAAGGACCCTAGCAAATATCTGAGCCGAACCTCGATATTATCCTCCCAACATGCTAAAATCGAATCTGTTTGTATACATCAAAGACCCCAACAATCTCATCCGATCCGACATAATTACTCCGGTGACATAACACACCCATACATGCTAAAGCCGCAACTTGTACAATCCACGCACCAGTAAGCAAAAAAAAAATCTGAACATACTCAAATCATGAAAATGACTCAAATGAAGAGCTACACTGCAAGCTTGCCAGTACCACCACACACAATGCTGAAAACCCGCCACCCATCAAAGAAACAGAACACACGAATCCAACCCGAAGGATCATACCTCCATATAGCTTTGCTCCAATGTGCGACCCCATCCAGACACTGGTCCACATGAAACACCTCAAGCCACTATGCTCAAAATCGACAACCACGCGCAATTTGAAGTCTAGAACCAAATCAAATCATCATAACCATGGTAAAGCAAATACATAACACCATACAACCCAAAAGGACATAACCGATACGCCATCCGCCGAGCAATATCCAATACTCCTCCCGCTCGAGCTCCACTGAGAGACCCCAATAACACCGCACTACATGTGCATATAACCAACAAATCCAAATACCCCACAATGCGGAAAAGTAACTCATATATCTCCTCAGAACACTAATAGGCTCAATCAACAATCGAATCACACATCCCTCAACAATAAAACTCGGAGCCAACCAAGTCGACTCAAGTTAGAACACACATCAACATTGGCCTGCCAACGAACCCCATATTAAGGAAACCCTGAAGTTGCTCCTTCAACTCTTTTAACTCTGTCGGTGCCATATGATATGGGTACAATACCAAATCAATGCCGAAATCAACAACCCTGTCCGGTGACATGCCGGGCAGCAGGAAACACATCGGAAAAGTCCCTCATCACTATAACTGAATTAATAGTAGGAATCTCTGCATTGACATCCCTCATGAAGGTCAATAAGAAAGGCAATCCTTCCGAGCCATCTGCTGGGTCTTCGAAACATAAAACCACCATACTACGAACATAAAATCCGTCAAACCTCACAACTTAATTCGTGGCATTCTCGGCCAAGCCAACATCGCCGCCTTAGCGCAATAGCTCAGAATAACACAACACTGAAACAACTAGTCTATACCCAATATCACATCCAAAATCTAACATACCAAAAATCAAAAGATCCACTCGGGTCTCCAAACCCCGGTAGTCACTATACAGTGCCAATACACTCGACCCATAACCACAATATAACATGTTTATGAGAACTTCCCATCTCCAAATCCATATAGCACACGAATCACCATATTCGATCCCAATTCCATCGTCCGAATACATACCATACCTCTAATACCCAATTAGCAATACCATTTTCCTTAATCATCTGAAGATCATTTCCCTAATTATCTGAAGCTCATTCCTTTAGTTGTCTGAAGCTCATTTCTTTAATTATCAGAAGCTGCCCGTTGCTTAAGAGTTTTATGACCTTCTTTTCAGAACTGAACTGTAACCTTACGCACGTAATTATAATCCTCCACAATATACCGCATATACCATACCATCCTAGGATAACGTGAGAACTTTATATCCCTTCCGAACCACAACCAACTATGTACTCAACCAACCAAGTACTTTCTATTGAGCCCATCTGGAAGAAAATCACTATATATCCCATGCTCCTCATGCCAAAATAAAATATACCTCTCTAACCATGGTAAAAATCGTCCAAAACTCTCCTAATTCCTTTTGCACAAAACTAAACCGTCGGGTCTGAATCCTTCTAACTCAACCAAACTACGCAGACAACTATCACCCAAGAGCATTACCGTGAAACATTTGTAAGAACTCATTACCTCGTAAACATCCAAAGAACTAATCATACCCTTACCATACCGATTTGGCCTACTACTAAGCTATCCCATCTATCCGAGTTTCCTTCTGATTTACCTCTAACTTGATACTCTTCCTTGCTATAACACTACAATTTCTCAACCCAGACTCACCAGGAGAGACCCAAGCATTAAACCACACCGTCTAAGGCTCATAAGTCGCTGAATACTTTCTTAGATATTCTCAAAAGCACCACGTTCAAAATACCTACCACGAAAAGACTTTTTGGGAATCTGGAACCATTAACTTCCTAATACTGATATATAGAATCCCATAATTGATATAGAAATGAAAAAAGTCTTGGCACTCTCCAATACAAACCTCAGTTTCTAGCCAAATTATACACCTGAAAATCTCCAATTAATACATGTAAAACCTTGAACGCATTAGAACCATTATATATAGTCATCCACTCTACTCAAACTATAATTAGCCTGATCAAATGAACCGAACAATACATGCCTCATTATCACTCCGACACCGCACAATGTAACCTCATCCCAATACAACCAAGCAACTTCCTGCTCTATGAACCGAGCATTCCTTACCAATAACAACTCAAGACATTCTGTGAATTCTCAAACACATATGAAGCATACTATAACCTTTGCCAAGAATTTTTCCTTTACTCGAGCCATCCTCGGTCTCAATCTCCGTAGGCCATAACTGATTCACTCGTACCCCTCAAACTGGAACCAACATAGCACATAACCGTGCAATCAACAACTCATTAGCAGATTCTCCCACTTGGTTCGAAGCCATAGATCGAAACACACACAATAACTCATGATGGATATACCCTATTGCTGCCATAATACCATAGTGAGATTAAACTCAATCCTTCATCAGCTCGTGAAACACATACCATCTAATACTTTAAATCTTTTATAAATCTTGCATTCACTGTCGCAACAGTTAAACCCACTCTCTTAAGCAACCCAAATTTAAATTTCAACATATATATTTCACTTGTAAATGAGATCTTCTAACAGACAACATAAGGTTACCACAACCTCAGAACACTCTGTAGGAGATAACCCGCCCGCTTTGCCTCCAACTAGCATTTTTGTATACCTTCCACCGTTATAAACGTTACGCAGTCACTTAGTCTTCCTGAGTCTAAACTCATACCACAATATAAAATTTACTTCACTCCCAACTAGGAAACATGAAAAGATTCTTCACACGCCCATAACTCGGGGTTATACCTCGAATAAAGATGGAAATTAAGCACCTAATAGTTCTTCTATCCTCCAGCAAAACCTTCTCGTCGCTTCCAAATCATACGAATACATCTCGTAGTCACATCACCCTTATCACATAACTATCCAGTTATTACTTCCCTTAATAGGGACCCAACAGCACAAATAGAGCCAGAAATGCATGCTCACACAATCAATAGCTCGGGGCTCAAGCTATAGGTAACAATCTGGCCTCAAGTCTTCCAGACTGGCCCAACATCAACACACAGAGATCACATCTCGCCCCTCGATCAGGGAATCATAAGCCATCAATGCACATCTGATACTGAGCGCTCATGCGCGCATACAAATGAGTGGAAGGAATCCGAAGAGTTACATTTCATGCCGAATCAAGGATGCACGATAAGAATTCAAAGAATGTGAAGTTTTTCCTAAAGGTTCTGCAGCCTCTCGAGGATAAATACAAACGTCTCTGTATCGATCCGTGAGACTCTACTAAACCCGCTCATGACTCATGAGACCTATTTAACCTAGGCTCTGATACCAACTTGTTGCGACCCCAAATCGGACCCGGTCATGATGACGCTTCTCGTGAAGACAAGGTCAGCCGACACAATTCCCAAATTCAGTTTTAACAGCTTAATAAGTCAATTGAAGTCATTTATAAGGATAAATCCCCAACAAGTATAGATTTAGCAAAATAAAATCACTGTGGAAGTGAATACAGCTCGGCATCGAGGTGTCACAAGTCACGAGCATCTGCTAGGGTCTAAATACAATTGACAAAGTTTGAAATGTACTAAATACAAACTAATAAAATAAGAGGGAGAAAAGCAGTGTTGCAAATACCGTTAGCTACCTTGCTAAACTCCGATGACTCTGCCTCCGATCAACCAATACCCGCTACCAGGTTCAAAAATACCTGAATCTGCACACAAGATGCAGAGAGTAAAGTGAATACTCCAATTTAGTGAGTAATAATCATATCTCAGGCCCTTGGCCTCATAATAAGAATCAGCCCGACCCAAGAGATATCCTCACAACACAGGCCCTCAGCCTTACTTAGTCAAAAATTACATAAGTCACTCGGGCAACAGTAAAACATGATACTCAACCAAAAATATTATTTGAAATATCATTCCAAGTGTTAAAGCAGAGTAAACATGGATGGGTTTTAAAAACAGTAGAATATAGCATGACTAAGTACAAGTTTAAAGTCAAAACATTGAGGAACTATCAACAAAAATCCCCGAAGGGTTCACATAGTTGGCACGAGACCCAAATATGGCATTCAGCCCAAAACATGATAATAGCAAATAGTTCTCAATTGAATACGCAACAAAACAATCATTCGGGATGGTCTATGTCATAATCCTCAATAGTGCACGACCCCACGCTCGCCATCTAGGTTGTGCGTCACCTTAATATAGCACAGCGATGTGCAATCCGGGGTTTCATACCCTCAGAACATCATTTACAATCATTGCTCACCTCGATCTGGTCCAAACTCTAGCCTGCGATGCCTTTGCCCTCACGAATCGACCTCTGGGTGCTCCAAATCTAGCCACAATCATCACATAATCATTAAAATATGCTAAGGTAACAAAGCCCACTCGGAAATATCCAATTCAGATCAAAAATTTCGAAATTTCTCAAACCGGCCCTCGGTCCCATGTCTCGAAATCCGATAATAATCACATCAATAGAATCCCCATCCTCACACGAGTTAATACATATCA
This sequence comes from Nicotiana glauca, assembly GCA_026770625.1. NCBI lineage: Eukaryota > Viridiplantae > Streptophyta > Magnoliopsida > Solanales > Solanaceae > Nicotiana > Nicotiana glauca. The sequence goes on from MU706256.1 coordinate 228,305, forward strand.
AGAATGCTAAAATTCAATCATAAACGACCCCTCAAATCTCTAGATTAATGTCTCCAATTTTCAAGCCCTAAACCCCCAATGTTTCTACTGATTTTCCATAGATTTCAAGCTCAAATGATAAAATTCATCATAGAAACAACATTAGGATCCAAAAATCTTACCTCCACGAAATTCTCTTGAATTCCCTCTTCAATTAGCTCACACAAGCTTTCTCTAGAATGAAATATGGAGAAAACCCTCTCAAAGTCGTGAAGGGTGAAATATATATACACTGACCCATGCATTTTTGCATCTGCAGCCCAATTTCCACTTCTGCGGTACCGCATATACGGCCAACTAACCGCTTCTGCAGTTCTTTAGTTTACGGCCAAAATCCCATCTGCGACACATTTCCCGCATCTGCGCCTTCGCAGGTGCGATCCTACAACCGCATCTGCGGTTCTTGCCAACTCCTTTAGATTCCGCTTCTACGACCTCTCTTTCGCATAAGCAGTGTCGCACCTACGGTCCTCAATCCACAGGTGCAGAAATACCAGAAACAGCAACAGTTCTGCAGCTTACCAAAGTCCAAACTTCTCCGTCAACCATCTGAAATCACCCTGAGGTCCCAGGGACCTCAACTAAAAGCACAAACATATCCCAATACCTTATTCAAACTTGTACAAATCTTCAAAATACTTCAAACAATATCGAATCAACCAAAACATATCGGATTCAAGCCTAAGTTTTTAAATTCTTCCGAATAACGTTTTTGATAAAAAACCTAACCAAACCACGTCCGAATGATTTAAAATTTTGCACACACGTCCCAAATGCCACAGCGGAGCTACCGCAACTTCCGGAATTCCATTCGGACCTCTATATCAAAATCTCACCTATTAACCGAAAAATGCCAAAATCTCAATTTCATCAATTCAAGCCTAAACCTTTCACGGATTTTCAAAATTCATTCCGATCACGCTCCCAAATTCCAATTCACCTAACGGAGCTAATCAAATCATAAAAATTTTGATCCGAGATCATATACAAACAAGTCAAAATCGTGGTCAAACCTTTCAAATTTCAAGCTTCAAACTAAGAGTTGTTCTTCCAAATTCATCAAGATTACCTTGAAAAATAAGACCAACAATTTAGATAAGTCATAATACATCACACGAGGCAAGTCATGCCCGGGAACTAGCGAGCAAAGTGCAAAAGCTCAAAACGACCGGTCGGGTCGTTACAATACCTGCGTGTGAGATACATGTGCGGTACATATTGATATATGTGTCGCAAATGAATTTTTTGAACTCGATTTTAATTACGAATTATGATAACAATTTAGTCCAAATCACCTCCAACCTTCCTCGAATTTTGTGTATTGAATTATCTATGTGTTTTCAATGAATATCAACCATACCCATCGAAAAAGTTCTTTTTCACCTTATTTGCTATCTCATCCATGAAATTTTCTTTCCGTCTTGCATCTAATGTTGCTAATCACGCTTAAGAATATGAAAGGAGATTTTTGTGCGTGATTCTTGGAGAGAAAGAACCTTATTTCTTTGGGTTTTTAATTTTTATAAGTGTTTGGCTAATTTTAATAAGTCTATATGATTAATGATAGAGGTTGCTAAGTTGAGACTTTTTTGGGACATTTACTTAAGATTGCCTATTCTTGCGAATTCAAGTTTGTACACCGAAAACACAATGCTGTATAAATCAAAAGATTTTAACTTTCATACGCCAGTTCTTGCGAATTAGTTATCATTTCATGTAAAAGACAACTTTACTAATAAATGTAGATCAATATATAATTATCTAGAAAATCAGGAAATTAACATTTTAACAGGCACTCATTGTGTAAAAATATTTTATAAAAATATAATTATATATTTAAGTTCGAATGAAGAATAAATCAATTTCTAGCTTCTATGTAAACTAAACAAGTCCGTCTTTGTTTACAATAAAGTACTTTTACTTGGACAAGGAAAAATAGCATAAATGGAAAGGGAAAGAAATCCTTGCGAGCTTTGTTTTGGGAAAGATATTTCGGGAACTGAAATGTCATAAGTTAAAACTTGGGACCCTAACTTATGATTTTTTTGCTAATTCTATCTTATTATAAGTATTTTTTTTAATTGTTTACCAAAAACGTGAATAAGTCAAAAATGACAACTGTATAGGCTTATAGAAAAACCCGCAGATAATCAAATGTGTTATGAATAATTTGTACATTGGATACTACATTGGATGCTACATTGGATACTATATTGGATGCTCATATTATGAATAGTTGAAAGATTAAATTTTCTATTTTATGTCAATCATCTTTACTTTTTATGCCTAAGGCCATGTAATTGCAATGGAAAAATACACCAAAGTGAAAGAACAAAACTCTTCTTCCTTCTTTCTATCTCTTCTTATTTACATTTTACTGCATTGCTATTATTTTATAACACGTTATCAGCACGAGCTCTAATTTTATTCTTAACTCTCGCTAAGTTGAGCCATATTTTATTAAGGTATGTATCATTATAATCATTTTTATGGCAGTACATATCATATGCTTAATTCTTACAACATAAATTTTTCTTTGCAATATTTGATAATTTACATCATTCATGTTGTTGTTCCCTTTTCCGTCTGTTTTACATTTTTGTTTATCATATATGCATATATATGTAGTGTATACATTATCTAGTCACTGCTACTAATAACACGTTCAAAGTAGATTATTTATTTTAGTACTTCGCTTATTTGTTGTCAATATTAATTTAATATTTAAATTTCTGATTAAATTCATGCCCATATCTAATAATTGCATTT
>MU706256.1:233863-250948 GCA_026770625.1 Nicotiana glauca
AATTTGGCTGATCTATTCACTAAGGCATTACCAACCTCAATATTTGAAAAGTTGATATATAAGATTGGAATGTGTCGTCTTCGAGACATTAAGTGATTTTTCATCAGGGGGAGTAACTACACGCTGCACTCTTTTCCTTAACCAAGGTTTTGTCCCACTAGGTTTTCCTGGTAAGGTTTTTAATGAGGCAGCAAACAATACATATTATTTATAACTATGTACATCCCAATATTTTTTTTAAGTTCTTAATGAGGCATATTATCTTACATGAACATCCAAGGGGGAGTGTTATGAATTAATTGTACATTGGATACTACATTGGATGCTACATTGGATACTATATTGGATGCCCATATTGTGAATAGTTGAAAGATTAAATTTCCTATTTTATGTCAATCATCTTTACTTTTTATGCCTATAAAAGGCCATGTAATTACAATGGAAAAATACACCAAAGTGAAAGAACAAAACTCTTCTCCCTTCTTTCTATCTCTTCTTATTTATATTTTACTGTATTGCTTTTATTTTATAACAAAATGGACCATGTTATAATCGGATAAAACGACAGATCTAGAGCTTATTTGGCTAAGCTTTTAGGAGGTCAATTTTTTTTTTTTTTGGTTATAAAACATAATTATTTGGAAAGTTGAGGTATTTGGCCAAAACACGTGTTATATGTACACGTACTTCGTCGATGCACGCTCAACGTAACACTGGCATCCCAACACGCGACGCACAACCATGTATTGTTGTCAATGCCAATATTACAAAACCAAGACAAGCCCTGCAAGACACGGTTGGACCGAAGAAGACACTTCAAGTTAAAGTTACGGACACAGTCCATTATAACCACAGGACATTCGACATATTCTGAGCTTAAAGAAGTGAGTTTGAGTAGCAGAAGAAATAATTTTTCTGCTTTTGTTAAGAATCTATAAATTCCAGCTTCTTCCAAGAACCGAAAACAGAACATTAATCTTTCAAGAAAATAGTATCCTAAATTATTTCTCGTTAATCTAACTTTACTTTTTTCTCTCTACCATCCTTTTCTTCTCTTTTTTATTTTTACCACATTTTTATTCTTCTCTTATTCCTTGTTGGAATACTTATATGATCTCCAGTTTGAAGTTTTATTTTTAAATTTTTATTGGCATGCACGCACATAATATAGTTGACAAAATGCAATATTACCAAGTTTATTATTTTCTCAAGAATAGATGGTGTTTTTAATATATGTAACTTGTAAGCAAATATATTCCTACCAATGTTATTGCTATATACCTTTATTTTATATATTGATAATTTTTTCAATATATATTACTTTATATTTCATACTTTAAAGACACAATATTAATTAAATTATATTTTTGTACAATAAATATCTAAAATTTCTCTTTTTTAAAATAATACTAATTGTAACTAAACCTTCACTATTTTGTTTTGTAATTCCGCACTCAAAAGTACTTTTTAAAACGATTAACCAAACATAATTTGTTATCAACTATCGAAAAAAATATTTTTCAAATGAATTGGTCAAACATAAATTGCTAAACTTGAAAAGAATTTTTTGAAAATCAATTTTCAATAAAAGTAGTTTTTATGGGCATCTTGGCCAAACGGACTCCCCGTCAAACTCACAATATTGAAAAGCAAAATTTAGCTAAATCCATTATCTTTTGTACACTTTTTTGTGGCGTTTCAGAAAGGAAATAATAATTCAAAAAAGTTGTTGACTCTGATATAGGAGAATAATATTGATAACGATTTTGCATGTTGAACTTTGAATATTTCCTAAGTGCATGCGAATGACTTAATCAAAAAGTGGAGAATCATCTCCGAGTGGTGAGTATTTCTACTGTGCAGCGTTTTGCATATATACTTCTAATCAATAGTTTGACTGAAATAAAATTGGAGTACGTATTACTTATTTAATTTCTTGAGTCATAATTACTCATCACAATCAAACCCATAGTCAAGAATTAAAAAGTCAAGGTTCAATTGACGAGAATGAATGGCTCTAACCCCTGGCCATTCTAATATGATAGTGTCAAGTCTTTGCTGGTGTCCCCTCAATTTAATATTCAATTCTTGACTATCGAAAATTTGGACTCCGCTTCAATCCTTGAATGTTGAATATAATTTTAATTCCATTTTTTCCTCAAGCGTGTCTGTTTATCTGACTTTCCACAATTTACTTTTTGTGGAAAATGTCGTAATTACACCCTTTTAAAAGTACGACAAAGTTTGGCATATGTGTATCGTGTCCAATTCTTCTCTTACTTCTCCAAATTAGAGTTGTTCTATTTTACTTCAAATTAAGATTTAGAGCAATTAGCTATGGCTGATGCATTGTCAGAAGACCAAATTTCTGAGTTTCGTGAAGCTTTCTGGGTTATTGACAAGGATTGTGATGGTAAGTTTAGCACTTCTTGTCCATATAATATATCACAGGATTTTGCTAAAAGTAATAATATAACTCGATTGTCTCCTTGTACCAATAGTTATAATAAACCTTTCAGAAAATGGATTTTTATACATATTGCTCATGAAATCTAATGTTTGTGTTGTTTGTTAATGGAAATAAAGGGGTGATAAGAATGGAGGAACTTGCGGCAGTAATCCAATCATTAAATGAACATCCAACCAAAGAAGAGATTCAAGAAATGGTAAATGAAGTGGATCCTGATGGTGATGGCACTATTGATTTTGAAGATTTCTTGAATATCATGGCTAAAAAGCTCAAGGTAATTATAAAGTGATTATTCTGATATCTATATTATAGGCACAGGGGCGAAGGAAGAGTATTAGTTACGGGTTCGTACGAACTCAGTAACTTTTGTTTGGAAGTTATATTTGTACTAAAAAATCTATTAAATATGTACAAGTATTTAATTACGAACCCAAGAACTATGGCGATGTACGAATTTGGTGGCAAGCTCAAAACCCATGAGTTTCAAATTCTGTTTCCGCCTCTATCTAAGGCCACGATCTATTTAAATTTATACATGAGTTAACTTACACGCAATGATAATCCAATATTTGAATTTTAGGTGATATAATATAGAAGTTAAACTCATAGACTTAAATACTATTGTGCAGGACAACGTATCAGAGGAGCTAAAAGAAGCATTTAAAGTATTTGATCGAGATCAAGATGGATTTATTTCTGCTAATGAGGTTTAACTTACACTCCTAATATTTGATTGAGTTCTTTCCCTTATTTACTCTTGATCAAAGATCTTAACTATCTGTCTAAAACGAAGAAAATCTGACCACAAATAAAATACGTAAGACAACTATAGGGTTTTTGACTTTAGTTGCGTTGAAACATATTTTAATAATGAAATTATAAATGCAGTTAAGAAATGTGATGATGAATTTGGGAGAAAGATTGACAGATGAAGAAGCCCAACAGATGATCAGAGAGGCAGATCTTGATGGAGATGGTCTTGTTAGCTATGAGGAATTTGTTAAGATCATGATTATTTGATTTTCTTGCTCTTCATCTTTTTATTTTTATTTTTTGTACAATTCTTCTCTTCTATTCTTAGGACTACTTACAGATAAATTAAACATCTTTCTATAGTTGTACCTTGTTAATTCTCGTCGTTCACATACGGCATTTTAATACAAATAAATAAGCTTCTTCCAATGCACTTATATATTTGTTTGGTTCCCTACATAATTATGTAGTCTTCGTTTTCTTCATGTCGACTCACAGGCAACACAAACTGAAATAATAATACCATTTAGTATTATGTTTAACTAATACACGTATTTAAATATTAGTTAACTATTGCACAGTGAGCAAAATTACTCAATGCGCAGCGTCTACAGATTTTCCCGGGAATTTTCCAAAAATAAATATTAAACAAAAACCTAAAAGTTGTATCAATTATCCCTCGTTTTATCCTCCTTAGAGAAATTTACTTCCAAGAAAATGAATTTCAAAGTTGAAGCGTATTAATTGCTGAACCCTAATGTATACGGGTAAAATCGGAGCTAATGAGTACCTAGATTTTTCGGTAGGGAAAACGTAGCAAGGACGTAACTACAAGGAATCAAAATCGAAGTTTGGAGCTTCTCGTATCAAGGCCCGAACAAAATACATGCCCTCGGAGCCATCGAGACCATGCCTCCCTGATCCGGTTCGAGCTCCAACCTCGGAAAGCATTACCAAACATCCGCACACAATTAACGAAGGGCCGTGATGTCCGTGCCCGACCGGATATCACGGTGTGGGTCTCGGCCCGTATTGGCAGCAGATCAGTGATTAACGAAAAAGAAGATTTTTACCTTTCTTAGAATTGTACTAGGGGTGGAACACTTCTACTATATAAAGGAGATAATTTCTATTCAAGGAAGACACTGTAACACGCATTCCAAGGTAATATACACTTATTTTCTCTACTTCTAAGTTGTTCAAAGTTATTGTTCTTGTTCATAGCTCTTCATAGACAATTGACTCCGAACCGAGGGTAGAACAGTCACTAAGCTCATACCCGAGCTCGGACTTAAGATTAAAACTGGTTTGATTATTTGTTTTATCTTTAATTCGTTTATCTAACATTATTGATAATTTATATTGGATTAATCCACATATCCTAAAATCACGTATAAATTCAATTGTTATCCATTTTTAAGGATAAACAGTTTGGCGCCCATAGTGGGGCTAAGGATAATAGTGGTAGTTTGATACAAATTTCCACAATACACTCTATTTTACGCTTGTTCTTTGAGATTTTAATTTTAAATCTACCAAAGAATGTCAAACTCTAAGTTTGCTCACTTGAACGTTGATGTTGAGTCTGGACATCATGGCAAAAACAACAATATAGTACCTAGTAATGAGGTTCCCCCTGCTGATCCCAACAGATTCCCAATTACAGACCCAACAAGCAGCGATAGCACAACTGCAGAATCAAAGTCGCGCCCCTAGCAGAGTTGAGCTCGAACCATCCCGGGAAAACACCTGAAGAAATGAGCAAGTCACAGAAAGGCCGGGTGAAGCTGAGCCTGGCACAAACCTCGAAATAATAAAAATGCTTAAGGAACTAACAAAGCGAGTGAAATCGGGGGAGAAGAAAATTGCCAACGACAAAAAAGCGGAGACCTATAACTCTAGAGTTGATTAAATCCTAGGAGCTCCCCGATATTGAAGGGCCTAGATCCAAGAAATTTGTCCAAAAGCGTTTTCCTACAAGCATGACACCGAAGCCAATCCCGAAGAAGTTCATATGCTTGATATTCCAAATTATAACAGAACCATGGATCCAAATATGCACGTGACCTTGTACACGTGTGCCATCCAGGGAAACGACTTAGAAGACGACAAAATCGAGTCAGTCATGTTAAAAAAGTTCAGAGAAACCCTGTCAAAGGGAACAATAATATGGTATCACAACTTACCCACACATTCTATTGATTCGTTTGCTATGCTTGCAGATGCCTTTGTGAAAGCGGATGTCGGGGCCATCAAGGTCGAGACTAGAAAATCAGTCCTTTTCAAGGTAAAACAAAGAGACAATGAAATGCTCAGGGAATTCGTATTGAGGTTTCAAAGAGAACGGATGGACCTGCCTCCAGTTGCGGATGATTGGGTCATTCAAGTGTTCACTCAAGGACTCAACCCTCGAAGCTCCTTGGCTTCACGGTAGTTGAAATAGAATTTGATAAAGTACCTATCGGTAACTTGGGACGACGTCAATAACAGGTAATCGTAAAACATCAGAGTCAAGGACGATGAGCCTGGGGACCACTCCGGGTCCGTTTATTCCATCAGAACTAATGAAAGGTCTAATAGAGTCGTCGATCATGAACCAAGACCGAACAGAGATCGGTATCAATCGTATAGCGGAGATCGAAGGAGTAACGGATCTAGGCGTAACCCTACAGAAAACAAAAAGAGGAACGATCAAGGCAACAGTAGCCGGGGACTCATGAGCAAAAATGATTTTGACAGGCCACTCGGGGCCAGGGAGGCACCAAGGTGATCAGAATATAACTTTAATATCGATGATGCAAGCATCGTACCTGCCATCGGGCGTATCAATATTACCAAGTGGCCTTGACCATTGCGGTCTAACCCTACCCAGACCATTGCAGTCTGGCGCATCAAGGATACCAAGTATCATGGCACTCATGACCAAAGAACTGAGGACTGCCAACAGCTAAGAGAAAAAGGGCCCCGATTATTTAATAATGGGAATCTCCGGGAATTTTTGAGTAATCGAGCCAAAAATTACTTCAGGAATAAGGACTCCAACAAACAGACCGAGAAAGAAAAACCTCAGCACATCATCAACATGATCATTGGAGCAGTCAACGTCCCTAGGGACCAATTCTAAAGCGCACTAAGGTGTCCATCACAAGGGAAAAATGAACCCGAGATTATATCTCGGAGGGAACCATTTTGTTCAACGATGACGACGTCAAAGGCATCATGTAACCGCATAATGATGCACTGGTAATATCTGTACTTACAAATAAATCTTGAGTTAAACCTATATTGATTGATCCAAGTTGCTCGGCCAACATCATCATTTTGAGGGTGGTAGAGCAGTTGGATCTACAAGACCAAATAATGTTAGCAGTCCGGGTGTTTAACAGATTTAATACATATGAAATTACTAAAGGGGAGATAACCCTACCAGTGAACACCACGGGGACCATTCTGGAAACAAAATTCTATGTGATCGAAGGGGATATGAGATATAATGCTTTATTCAGAAGACTATGGGTTCACAACATGAGGGCTGTATCTTTGACCTTGCACCAGGAATTAAAGTGACATACACTGGGAGGGATCAAGACAGTGTATAGAGAGCATCGCGACCACAAAGAAAATGTTCTAGTCGATGAAGTACTCCTAGTACCCATTGTTTCAGTGTTAAAAAGCGGGGAGCCAACTAGAAAGGCTGAAGTTAAATAGCAATTACCGATGTCGGTCTCGGTCGGACTAGGAGGACGAGAAGTCGATGACGATGATTACAGATTTTCTAGATCGTTCATAGCTCCTGATTATAGCGATGCCACCAAATTTATGGTTGAAGAACTGGAGCAAGTTATATTGACCAAACACCTGCCATATCGAAAAGTATACCTGGGCATGAAGTTGACCCCTAATCTCAGGAAAGAACTTATTAGTTTCCTTAAAGCTAACATACCTTTTTTTCCTAATCCCATCTTGATATTATAGGGATCCGTTGGAGATAACCACTCACAAGCTAAGTTTGGATTTGAAGTTCCACCCGATTAAACAGAAGAGGAGGCCTCAGTCCGAAGTCAAGTGTCCCCTTATCAAATACGAGGTATCTAAACTCCTTAAATAGGTTCCATTTGAGAAGTTAAATACTCAAATTGGTTACCTAACGTAGTGGTAGTGCCTAAAAAGAGAAATAAATTAAAAATGTATGTAGATTACAAAGGCTTGAATAAGGAATGCCCTAAGGACTCTTTTCCTTTTCCTAACATCGACCTTATGATCGATGCGATGGCCGGACACGAGATACTCAACTTTCTTGATGCCTATTCAGGGTATAACCAAATCTGGATGGACCCGGGCGATCAAGAAAAAACTTTGTTTATCACTAAATTAGCTATCTATTGTTATAATGTAATGCCATCAGGACTAAAGAATGTTGGTGCCACTTATCAACACCTAATAAACCGGATGTTCGAAGAACATATAGGGAAATCAATGGAAGTTTGTATAGACGACATGTTAGTTAAGTCCTTGCGAGCAGAGGACCATTTGATATATTTGCACGAAGCCTTTGACATATTGAAGAGTTATAATATGAAGCTGAACCCCAAAAAATACGCATTCGGGGTTGGATCCAGAAAATTCCATAGGTTCATGGTGTCCAACCGAGGGATCGAGATCAATCCTGATAAAATCAAAGCTATAGAAGACATCACCATGGTGGACAGTGTCAAGATTGTTTAGAGAATAATCAGGCATATCGCCGCCCTGGGCCGATTCATATCGAGGTCCTCAGACAAAAGCCATCGATTCTTCTCGCTATTGAAGAAGAAGAATAACTATTTTTGGACTCCGGAGTTCCAACAAGCTTTGGAAGAACTCAAATAGTTCCTTTCGAGTCCACCCCTGCTCCATATTCCAATGGCAGATGAGCAGTTGTAACTTTACTTGGCGGTATCCGAGGTGGCGATAAGTGGAGTCTTAGTCCGAGAAGAGGAAGGTCGTGATCGAGTCCAAGCCTACACTACTATTAATTACCGAGGATTGTTAATGCAGTTTTACCCAACAGGGTGGGGATCGAATCCACAGGGAGTTTATTTGTTTAGAGTTAGATTTATATTCGAGTCTAGATGTAGGTTTTGCTCTTATCACTTCCATACACGATTGGTTTACTTTCTACTTCTACTTCTATTCTATAGCATACAATAGTTAAAACTAAGTACAATATTTCTGGTGTTGATTTTCAGGGGTTTAAAAGGGACCAGGGTGGTGACTTCTGCCTAGGTGGATATCTAACAGGTAGCAAGAACCTAGGGCAATTATGAGATTAATTGGGGTCGTAGTATAACTATCACATCTGGGTACTCACTCTATACCTCTCGGTACTTTGAGTGATTTTGCTCAATTTTGCTTTCTCAAGTCCAAATGGGTATTCATGCAATACAAGTGATGTTAGTTCAAGTCGAGTATTACTATCTCTAGGTTTAATCCTTTAATTGGGGCTATCAATTTCATGAGTTCACCCCAATTCCTTGTTAGCCTAGTTTTCCTAGACTTGGTCCGTCTTTCTCAAGTAGAGACTAAGTCATAAAGGCATGAATTAGTGTTTGCAACCACTAATTTCATAGTTCTATCAAGAAATAGGCTAAATACTACTAAGCCATACATATTCAAGCCCTAAAATTCAAGACCCATCAAATACCCGCACTAGGGTTTGGTCATAACCCTTGCTATAGGTTTAGCTACTCATGGAAATTGCAGAAATCATAGATGAAATAACGGTAGAATTCATAATACAATATTAAAATATGAAAAGTTACTGTTAAAAGTTGAATCTAATATAAAAATGCCCAAAACAGTAAATCTGGCCGTCTCACGTGCTCAGTAAAAACTAAACTTGAGCTAAAAATGTGAAAAAGATCTATTTATACTAGGGTGAAATTTTTAGACAAAAATGCCCCTGCGGAGGTTTCGCGGCCGCCTAATTCTGACCGTGGCCGCACTTTTGCTATTGCAGTCATGTGATATTTAGTGCGGGCCGCGTTTCTTTACATCTGCGACTGGGCTGGAACTTGTTTCGCGGATTGCATATTTTTCATCGCGTCTGCGTGGGAAATTTTTAATGGCCGCGTATTCTTGATGCGGACCGCTTTCTTCATTTTTGCATAACTTGTAAAGTCTCTGATCCTTAGCACACGCTGTCAGTGGAATTATAATCGTGATCGCGCCAGTAATTTAGGGGCCGCGTCTTTCTGTCGCTGTGCACGCCCATGTCTGTGCCCAAAACCACTTCTCTGAATCTTTACTTTGCGGTCAACGAATTATGGCTGCCTCAGCGTCGATCCTTATGCGGCCACACTTTTATGTCGCGGTCTGTGCTCTTATCCCAGTCTTGGATTTGTGCAAGTTTGACTCCTTTATGTGTTGATTATGGCTTCTTTGGCTCATTTTAAACAAACCTTGCAAGCAAGCACATTAAGTTAGTTTCCGGGAATACCTTCACACATTTTTGACCCAAAACCTAAGTAAAAGAGAGCAAATAATAGGCTAAAATTCCTACTTATCAACTCCACCAAACTTAAGCTTTTGCTTGTCCTCAAGCAAATAAGGTAATTCCCACATCCACAAGAAAAATAATGGAAAATTTCAGTTGTCCTAAGGTGTCTTCATCAAGCATCTATTGGGACTAACAATTACCCTCACGACAAATGTATTATCAACAACACAAAATCTTTTGAGTACCATAGTTCTAATGCAACAATAGAGCATCAAAAGTTGACTGAATTCACCAAAGAAGCTCAATTACGTAGGTCGTTGTGGAACCCAAACTCTTTCTCCTCTACTTTCCATAAGCAAATATCACTTAAGAATTGTAGCGCTCAAGAAAAGGATTGTAAAGAAATACACTCATCTTTCACAAGGGAATGTTACAAGTACGACTCTAAGTACCATAAGCTTGCCCCTTATGTGAATCACCACTAATGTAAGCTCACTCAACATGAAATCATATAGGGCTTTTGCGGGAATGTAATGAAGGATTTTGGATCAAGGTAGGATTTATCGATATATGAAGGTTTCATCTTTCCTTAAGCACTTCATTTTCTCATTTCGAATCATACTTTCTTGACTCTTTGAGTCATTTTCTTCTTCCTTAGGGGATCTACAGAGACACGATGTCACTCTTCCTTGTTCATGACAATCATTTTTCTCCTTTTCTAATCATTCCACGCCTTTCCTCATTGCTTTCATTGAATACCTTCACTTTTCTATCTTATTCGCTTTCTTTTTGTCTTTCATTGACTTTTGGCTTTTCTTTATTTTCTTTTTGCCTTCCCTTTTCTTCATTTTGTACCTTTTGTCACTTTCACATTCCTCGTCTCTCCCCAAGCTTATTCTTTTTCCAATATGTTAAGGAAAGATTGGGTGCCAAAAGAGAATCATTATAGAACAGACAAAGGCTTGTATCATGGTTAGCTCAACGCGATTGACTAGGGGTATCATATTTTGTAGGCTATGGATGCTTAAGATTCAAATTGGATCAAGGAGAGCCTATAATCGTTTCTCAAGTCGAGCTACCCTTAGAATTTCTCCTAGACAAACATTCAGGGAAAGTTCTAGACTTATTGGCACGGGACTTGGACTTGCAATTCAATACCTCACCTCACAAGCTGTTGGATTGCTAAAGAGAACAGAGTCGAGGGCCCAACAATAACCCTAGCTAAGATTGAGCATCACAAATGGCTCCAAGAAACCACTCGATGATTGTTTAGTCAACACAAGGGTCTAAAAGTCACAAGTAGAACTATTCTTTGCAAATCAACTTTTTTCTAACCATAAGGTCGAAGGTAAATGTGCTAGGCCCAAGTGAAACTTTCTCGAGACACTTTTATTCATTACTACTACATATCAAAGCAAAAATAAAAACGGACTCAATCCCTTAAGAAGGTTGTCACGCCATCCATCCTCGAGAAGAGACACCCGATTCACATAGCATCCACCTTTGGAAAGAACCGTGGCATTAAGAAAACCAAAGGCTTATTGTTCACAAAAATGTAAAAAGAAGCTAACAACTTAAAAAGAAACTACTAAAGGAAATAAGAAGCTATGAAGTAAAATTACGAAAGAAGTTATGAAGTAAACTACGGAAATCAAACTGATTATATACAAAATTGAAGTAAAGTGAATATTTACATAAATAAAAATGAATATATACATCAAATGGCGAAAGTATATACACACCATATGTGAAAGTAACGAATATATACATACCAAAAGTAAAATAACGAGAAGTAAAGATAAAAGAAAAAAATAGTCTCATAGTTATTACATACCAATGCTATCCAATTATCACCCTATCAAAATAGACCACCCCCCAAATAAAATATAGCATTGTCCTCAATGCTAATATCAAAACAAAATCAGGGAAAACATTAGCGAGTAAAGAAAACTCCCTATGTGGTCTGCATCGGGTTCGGCACGTGAGTGGGGTCCTCGGACTTTAAAGGACCAACAGCTCCCATTCGGTCCTCTAACTCGACCTCCAAATCTGACTGTGGGACCACGGGGTTGCTGAGCATCTGGATCATCTCCACAGCAGTATGTGTAGTGGAAGCCAGCTCTTCAGACTGGACAGCTGTTGGTGCTTCATGCTCTACTGCCTGTGCTGCTTGTGCTTGCCCCTCCATGAGCAAGTCAAATGGAATGTCTCCAGTATATGCAAACTTTTTTACCTCCTCTGTCAGCAGCTCTACGGACTTCTTTGAAGCCTCTATCTTCTTCATCTTTTTCACTTTCTTGCCCAGATCCTTGATGACCTTCCCATGGATATCCAAAGTGTCCATGATCTTTTTCTAATTGTCCAAGAGCTTCTTCTGGTTGTCCAGAAGCTCCTTCAATAACTCCTCTACTTATGAAGGTACCTAAGGCTGTGCCGGGGCTGATTGTGCTGCTACTGCGCTGGATAAGACAAACAACTTTGATATAGCTGCCTGCAACCAGTTGTTGATGCTGGATAAAGTCTGAGAAACCACAGAGCAATCTGAGGGTAAGTGTAAGAAGAGGGCACATATAATGGTATGATGATGGATGGCTCGGATGAAGGAGGAGGTGTGGCAGCTGAAGATCCCCCTACTGTGGAAGGCTCTAACCTGACGACCACTACCATTGGCTCTTCAGACTGGCCAGTGGAGATAGCGGCTTTACCCTTTGATTTAGGGTTGTCCGGTCCTTTGGTGCTATACCAGGAAAAGGCTTCTGTGGCTTTGTCTTTGTGTCATAGAGATTATTCTCAACTCCTTGGTCCTCAAAATACATGGTGAGGAATTTGGGGGTAGGGGTAGGATCGTTTTTCCTTTCCTACTGCCCTTGTGATGTGATAGTACATAAGGTTCCCCATATTTATAGGATACCCCACCATGACGGAGGCTACCAGGACACACCGGGTAAGTGGGAGGATATTATCGTGCTGACATGGGTCCAACCGGTTGTATACAAAGATGGACCACCCCTTGGCTTCAAAATTGAGGGTGTCTCTATATATTGGGGCTCCGGCTTTGAGCCACTCTGATGTCGTCCCAGGGGCTATTATCTCTGTCAACCATGGACGGGCTGCTTCACCAAGTGCCATCTTCTCCAAGTATTGCACGACTTTCACATCCTCGAAACCGGCATATTCATTCAACATGTGGCCATCAAATCGTATCTTCCAATTTCGGACCTTTGTCACAGTGGTGCCCTTTTTGATGTGGGAAACCTTTGCATAAAACTCTTTGATAAGGTATTCATTAGTATCTGGAACTTTGCTGGTGAAACATTTCCACCCTATTCTCTCCTCAAAATTCCTCTTGACATTTGGATTGTGGGGAAGGAGGTCTCTCTCTATGAACTGTCTCTCAAGGGTGAGTGACCTTTGGGGCCACCATTCTCGGAACTTCTAATAATCTAATTCACTCACAAACTGATACTGCCACACCTCTGGTTTTCTTGACCTTTCCAAACCTCCAACATTAGTATAACCCCCTATCCCATCATCCAGGACCTCGTCTTCATCAACATCAATAAGTGCAGCTGGTTAGGCCGAAGTTGTAGCAGATGGGGAAGATGATCCCA
Organism: Nicotiana glauca; assembly: GCA_026770625.1. NCBI lineage: Eukaryota > Viridiplantae > Streptophyta > Magnoliopsida > Solanales > Solanaceae > Nicotiana > Nicotiana glauca. Next base: position 247,176 of record MU706256.1, read on the forward strand.
AAGCCTTACCACCTTCCTCTGAGCCATCAGACAACTCAGAAGAGGAGGTAGGTTCATCTCTTAACTAGAATTTCCCTTTGAACTGTGTGGGAACATGAGTTGGCACATAGTCTTCTTTCGAAGCTTCTCGGGAAGGGACATACTCACTAGTGTCTGAATGGTCCGCGACTCTATCCGCAGCTTGGATTACAGCTCTCATCTTGCCAATTGACTTTTGTACTGCTAGGGGTATTTGGTCTTTTCTTTACCCCTGCCTCGGGAGGGTTCTGCCCTTTCTTTAGATGTATCACCTCTACCTCGGGAGCGGATCATTGTCTGCAACAAACAGGTAGTGAAAGATCACTGGAATTGGGTTTCAATTAATTCTTAAATAAATGCAGATGAAATGAACACAGTGCTTCTCAGAACATGGCACCGCTGACCACTAAAAAGTGAGCGCGACCGCAAAAAGGCCATCGGGGACGGCGTAAAAATGGGTGCGACGGCAAAGAGGTTGGGTTCAGAATACCAACTCTCAGATCATGGTTTTTCGTGGACCGCAAAATAATGGACGCGTATGCGAAAGACCAAATGCGGACCGCGTAAAAGTGAAAGCAGACATGAAACAGTTATCAAACTCTCTGAAACTCAAGAGCGCGAAGCGTAAAATTTGGGACGCTACCGCGTAAATTCAAATACGGACCGCTAAAAAGTCACCGCATCCGCGAACATGCATCCATACTCAGTTCTCAAAAATTAAGGAATAGGGATCGTATAAAATAGACTGCGAACTGCAAAGTTAAAACATAACGAGCACTGATGAACATTTGAAACTAGGGTTTTCACTAAGTGCAAAAATTAGTGCAATTATCATGCATAGTTAATAACCATATCCCTCCATTAGGCATGTAAAAATTACCCATATGAATTTAAGCATCAATTTGAGATTATGGAAAGTATACAAACCTTAATAAAAATGAAAAAAAATAAAACTAAGAGAAAAAAAGAGCAAAAGAAAAATCAATGCAAGGATTTGAGCATACCAGTTGTGAAATTTAGTGAAAATTGGACTCTTGATTAGTGTGAAATGAGATTGAGAGCCAAAGAAGATTAAGGTTAACAATGCTATAATGTGGTGAAAATTTAAGGTTCGAAAAGTGTAAAAGTGTTAAGGACCTTATACTTATAACAAACATATGGGGATCCACCGCCTTACCTGAGCATGGTCCGCAAAATTCTACCGCGGTCCCCGCTTTTTACCTTTATGCAAGGCTGTTGTAAAAACCTAGACGCAGTTCGCGAAAAAATGGGCGTGGTCGAGAAAGTCACCGCGGTCCGCCAAATTATGAACGCGGACGCGAACTCAACTTCAAAGAGCTGATATTTTGAGCTCTTGAAGTATGCGTCCACGAACAAAAAGTGACACCGCGTATTGCTAAAGCGAACCGCAAGATTTTGGGCGCAGTTCGCAAAATTCCCCACACTTGGGCAAATTTTTCCAGCCAAAGTGCTGCACTGCACAAACAATTCTTATACAAACTTCACAACCAGTTAGTCCAAACAAAGCCTAAACTAAGAAGAAAATCAAAAAGAAAGAAAAACACATGGGTTGCCTCCCAAGAAGCGCCTGAGTTAATATCGTGGCACGACGCATGTTACCATTGTTCACTTGAAATGGTTCAATGCAACAATGTGGCCATTATCAACCTTACCAAGCTAGTGCTTCACTCGGTGCCCATTAACTCTAAAGATCTCATAATTCTTGTTTTTCAAATCTAGAGCACCAAAAGGAGTAACATGCACCACCTCAAAGGGACTGCTCCATTTTGACTTTAGCTTTCCCGGAAACATCCGTAACCGAGAGTTGAATAAGAGAAACATCTGTAACCGAGAGTTGAATAAGATAACAAGGTCACCTTCTTTAAATTCTTTGTTCTTGATATACTTATCATGTAGGTACTTCATCTTGTCCTTATACAATGACGAGCTGGAGTAAGCATGAAATCAGAACTCATCAAGCTCATTCAATTGCTCCACCCTAAGATTTGCAACTGCATCCCATTCTAGGTTCAACGTCTTCAACGACCACATAGCCTTATGCTCTAATTCCACCGAGAGGTGACATGTTTTACCAAATACCAACTGATATTGGACTCTTGTAGGCTGTTCTATAGACCCATAAAGCATCGCCAAGTTTCCTTGACCAATCAGTCCTGTTTGTATTGACAATCTTGGAAAGAATACTCTTGATTTCCCTATTGGAGACCTCAACCTGTCCACTTGCCTTAGGGTGATAGGGAGTTGACACCTTGTGAGTGACACCATACTTGGAGAGTAAAGTGTCAAAGGCTTTGTTACAAAAATGAGAACCCACATCACTGATAATGGTCCTTGGGGTGTCGAACCTTGTGGATATGTTTTTCTTTAAGATAACCACCACACTCCATGCTTCATTGTTGGGAAAAGCCACAGCTTCAACCCATTTGGAGACGTAATCCACATAACAAGAATATAGGTGTTCCCACATGAACTCACAAATGGCCCATAAAGTCGATGACCCATACATCAAAAATATCAATCTCGAGGATGGTGGTGAGAGGTATCTCATTCTTCTTGAAAATCCCACTGGCTCTTTGGCACTCATCACACCGCTTAACAAGCTCGCTAGCATCTTTGTACAAAGTAGGCCAATAGAATCCATAGCTTAGGACCTTTGTAGCAGTTCTCGCCCCACCATGGTGACTAAACATAGGGCGAAGAATGACAAGCTTCCAGAATACCCAATTGCTCTTCTTCTGGAACACATCTCCGGATAACACCATCAGTGCAAATTTTGAAAAGATATGGTTCATCCCAATAATAATCCAAGCAATTCCCATTTGAGCTTCTTCCTTTGGTTTTAAGAGAACTCATTCGCAAAAATTCCACTCACAAGATAGTTAGCCACCTCGGCAAACCAAGGCCTCCCGGTCAAAGACATGGAAAGGAGTTGTTTATCTAGAAAATATTCATTGATCTCAAGGCCATCATGGGGCCACCCCTCCTTTTCCAAATGGGACAAGTGGGCCACCACTTGATTTTCACTCCCCTTTCAGTCTATGATTTCAAGATTAAATTCTTGTAGAAGAAGTACTCACCTCATCAATCTAGCCTTGGAGTCCTTCTTACTCATCAAATAGCGAAGCGCCAAGTGATCAGTGTGAACAATCACTTTGGTACCCATGAGGTACGAGCGGTGTGAGCACGTGGTTTTTGCCCCAAGCAAATTATTCCAAAAAATATATAAAAATGATTTTTGTATGAAAGTCGTTGATAATTGTGTGGAAATACCAGTATGTGTTTTTATTTTGGAAAATAAAGTAATGAAAATTAAAAGAAATACATTTTTGTATTAATTAGAAAATACCAAAATATAAGAAAATTACTCTTAATTCTAAAAAAATCAGAAAAAATTAAAAGGAAATACAAAGAAAATACAAAGAGATAATAAATACAGGAATAAAAATAATACAAGAAAATACAAAAATAATACAAATACAAAAAAATTGGACCTTGAAATTGGGCAATTTAGTGGCCCAAATAGACCAAGCTCAAAATCAAAGACTGGTCCGTCTATATAAAAATTCAAACGACACCGTTCAAAGATATTAAATCTAGACCGTTGATCAATTGATCAAACGGCCCAGGAATAACGGTTGCATAACAAATAAAACGACGTTGTTAGTTTGAAATAATCGAGACCATTCATCTGACTCATCTAACGGTTGAGGATGAAGGCCTCATTTAATCACACG
>MU706259.1:0-15629 GCA_026770625.1 Nicotiana glauca
ATGCGATAACAAAACTATTTTATTTTATAATTTTTTGGGAGTAGTTGTCGCGAGAGCAAAAATCACGTGCTCACACACATGCGATGAGATAAGATGGGCTTGATACACGAGGCTAGTAGGGAAACTACTAGAAGTCATGCGGTGTGATAAGGTGGGCTAAAATGAGGGATGCTATTTCGGGAAAATAATTTTCAAAAACTAAAATGCAAGGCTCTCGCGGTGATATAAGGAAAGATTTTGAGTTATTATTTTGATTTGAGACTACGAGGCAGTACCTCTATAATGACTTTTGTTGATATCTTGCTATTGTTGTACTTGCCTTTGGTTGTTGCTTCCTTAGCAAATTGTTTCTTTTTTTCTCCGTGTTGCTCTATTTGCTTTAGTTCCGTATAGCTAACCTTTATGTGCTATTTGCTATTTCAATTTCATCACTATCATTACCACACTGTCATACTCTTGTACAGTCTTCTTATCTATTTTAGTAAGGCCTTGACCTGACCTGTCATTGCTTTACTGAGGTTAGGCTTGGCACTCACTGGGTAACGTTGTGGTGTACTCATACTACCCTTCTGTACATCTTTTAGTGCAGATCTAGATACCTCTTACCAGCCCAGGTGTTAGCGGAGCGCAACTGCAGATACTTTAAGGTATACATGCCGGTGTCCGCATGCCTCGGAGTCCCCCTCTACCTAGGCTATTTTATTCCCCCTTTACCTAGGCTATTTTATTCCTTTATATTTTATTAGACACTGATGTATAGAGATATTCAGCATCACTTCATAAATCTTGTGACTTGTATTTCGCTGGATTTTGGGAAATTGCATATGTAGTGAGTTGTAGAGATTTTCCTCATATCAGTTGTTGAGTTTGAGATTTTAAATTATCGTTTCACTTAATTCGGCATGTTTGTTCAGTTTACCTAGTCTTAGAGACTAGGTGCTATCACGACAACCTACGGAGGGAAATTGGGGTCGTGACAAGTTAGTATCATAGCACTAGGTTCATAGGTGTTACGAGTCATAAGCAGATTTAGTAGAGTCTCGCGGATCGGTACGGAGATTTTAAATTATCGTTTCACTTAATTCGGCATGTTTGTTCAGTTTACCTAGTCTTAGAGACTAGGTGCTGTCACGACAACCTACGGAGGGAAATTGGGGTCGTGACAAGTTAGTATCATAGCACTAGGTTCATAGGTGTTACGAGTCATAAGCAGATTTAGTAGAGTCTCGCGGATCGGTACGGAGATTTTAAATTATCGTTTCACTTAATTCGGCATGTTTGTTCAGTTTACCTAGTCTTAGAGACTAGGTGCTGTCACGACAACCTACGGAGGGAAATTGGGGTCGTGACAAGTTAGTATCATAGCACTAGGTTCATAGGTGTTACGAGTCATAAGCAGATTTAGTAGAGTCTCGCGGATCGGTATGGAGACGTCTGTAAATATCTTTAGTAGGCTACGGAACTGTTAGGAAATACTTAACTTTCTTGTTTCCTTATCGTGCGAAATTGTTGACTTCGAAATTCTAAATCTCTATATTTATATTCTATCACAGATGGTGAGGACACGTACAACTGGATTAGATGATCAGACACCCATACCCCCTACTAGAGCCGCGAGAGGCCAGGGACAAGGCAGAGGCCGAGGACGTCCATGTGGTGTAGCTAGAGCACTTGTACGAGCTCCGATAGAGAAGTCACCACTAGATCCAGTTGGAGATCAGGCACCTGAGATGCCGGTTACTACTCCTGCACTTCAAGAGACTCTCGCCCAGTTTTTGAGCATGTTTGGCACTCTAGCTCAGGCGGGGTTAATTTCACTTGCTCATGCCATATCTCAGGCAGGGAGAGGAGCACAACTCCCGCAGCCTGTAGCTCATAACAGCGGGTCCAGGTTGACCAGGTTCCAGAGGTCATACCAGTGCAACCGATCTCCCCAGTTCAGCCCGAGGTTAGGGCAGTAGCTTTCGAGGGGGAGCAACTCAGACTTGAGAGGTACAAGAAGTACCACCCTCCTACTTTCAGCAGTATGGCTTCAGAGGATGCCCAAGGTTTTCTTGAGGAGTGCCACCGTATCCTCCGTAGTATAGGTATTATGGAGTCGAGTGGGGTTGGTTTCACTATGTTCCAGCTTAAGGGAACGACTTATCAGTAGTGGCGATCGTATGAGTTGGGTAGTCCAGATGAGGCAGCTTCACTCGGCTGGGTTGAGTTCTTAGATATTTTCTTAAGGGAGTTTATTCCCTAGAGTCTTACTGATGCATGGCGTGTAAAATTTGAACGGCTGCGCTAGGGTGCTATGGATGTATCGGAGTACACAATCTTATTCAATGATCTGTCCAGGCATGCACCAGCCTTAGTTGCGACTGTCAGAGAGCGAGTTCATCGATTTATCGAGGGGCTCAACCTTGGTATCAGATTTAGCATGGACCAAGAGTTGGAGATAGATATCATACACCAGTAGTTAGACGAGATCGCTTGGAGATTGGAGGGTATGTGGGCCCAGGAGTTAGAGAAGAGGCAGGCCAAGAGGCCTTGAGATTCTGGCACATATAATGGTGCACGTGCATTAGTTGCAGCCCGTCATGGTAGGGGTTATGTGAGCCTCCCTGTCTATTCAGCACTTCTAGCTTCTCGTGGTATTCCGGCTATTCCTAGGCCATAGGTTGCCCATTATGCACCGCCACTGTCTAGTGCACCTCTTGCACGGGGTGCTTTCAGTGGTCAGTCAAGTCGACAAGGCCCGAGCTAGTCCTAGAAGCCACATCCTCCGAGAGCTTATTTTGAGTGTGGTGACACTCGTCATATGTTGAGATATTGTCCTAGACTTAGAAGTGGTACACCTCGATAGACTACTCAGGCCCCACATATTCCACTGGGTCCTCAAGCTTCTCAAGATATAGTTATCGCATCAGTTGCCACTCCACCTGCATAACCAGCTAGAAGTGGAGGTCAGGCAGGTAGAGGTCGCCCTAGAGGGGGAGGCTAGGCCAGATATTATGCTCTTCCTTCTAGGACGGAGGTAGTTGTATCTGACTTAGTTATCATAGGTATTGTTCCGGTTTGTCATAGAGATGCATCAGTCTTATTTTGATCCAGGCTCCACTTATTACTATGTATCATCTTATTTTGCTCTATAATTGGGTATATCCCCTGATTCTTTGAGTTTTTCTGTCTGTGTCCACACATGTAGGAGATTTCATTGTTGTTGGCTGTGTATATCGGTCGTGTTTAGTTGTTCATGGTGGTTTTGAGACTAGAGTCGACCTATTATTGCTTAGTTTGGTAGATTTTGATATTACTTTGGGCATGGACTAGTTGTCATCCTATCATACTATTCTCGATTGCCACGCCAAGACGGTGACGTTGGATATGCCAGGTTAGTTGCAGTTGGAGTGGAGGGGTACTTTAGATTATGTTCCTAGCAGGGTGGTGTATTTCCTTAAGGCACGTCGGATGTTTGGTAAGGGATGTGATGCGCCTCTAGACAATTTGAGGTATGTTAGTGTTGATAATCCTACCGTTGAGTTAGTTACGTTAGTGAGAGATCATCCTGATGTATTTCTAGTGGATCTTCTAGGCATGCCGCCCGATAGTAATCCGATTTTGGTATTGATTTGTTATGGGAACTCAGCCCATTTCTATTCTACCATATTGTATGTCCCCAGCTGAGTTCAATGAGTTAAAGGAACAGTTGCAAGAGTTGCTTGATGAAGGCTTCATTAAGCCCAATTTGTCATCTTGGGGTGCTCCAGTCTTGTTTGTAAAGAAGAAGGATGGTTCTATGCGCATGTGTATTGATTATTGACAGTTGAACAAGGTTACAGTAAAGTACAAGTAACCATTGTCACACATTGATGGCCTATTTGATCAGCTACAGGGTGTTAGAGTGTTCTTAAATATTCATTTGTGGCTGGGCTATCATCAGTTGAAGATTCAGGAGCCAAATATCCCGAAGATTGCCTTCAAGACTCGCTATGGTCATTATGAGTTCCTTGTGATGTCATTTGGGCTGACCAATGCCCTAGCAATATTCATGCACTTGATGTATAGTGTATTCTAGCCCAATCTCGACTAATTTATCATTGTGTTTATTGACGACATTTTGGTGTACTCCTGGAGTGGAGAGGATCATGAGCAGCACCTGAGGATTGTGCTTCAAACCTTGAGAGAAAAGAAGTTATACGCAAAATGTTCAAAGTGTGAATTTTGGCTTGATTCGATGGCATTTTTGGGACATGTAGTGCCGAGTGAGGGGATCAAGGTAGATCCTAAAAAGATTGAAGTAGTGCAGAGTTGGCCTAGACCGTCTTCAACTACTGAGATCTGAAGTTTTCTTGGTTTGGCAGGATATTACCATCAATTCATATAGGGTTTCTCATATATTGCTGCACCTATGACCAAATTGACCTAAAAGGATTCTCCGTTCAAGGAGTGTGAGGTGATCTTTAAAAATCTTAAGATAGCTTTGCCTACATCCCTATTGTTGGTGTTGCATACGGGTTTGGGGTCTCATACTGTGTACTATGATGCATCGCGTATTGGCCTTGGCACAATGTTGATGCAAGACGGTAGGGTGATTGCCTACACGTCTAGACAACTGAAGGTGCATCAGAATAATTATCATGTCCACGAACTTGAGTTATCAACTATTGTTCATGCCTTGAAGATTTGGTGACACTATTTGGGTGGTGTCCTTTGTGAGGTTTGTACCGGCCACCGGAGTCTACAACATCTGTTCAAACCGAAGGATCTTAACTTGTGTAAATGGAGGTGGTTAGAGTTTCTTAAGGACTATGATATCATCATTCTATATCATTTCGTAAAGGCAATTATGGTGGCTGATGCATTGTGTCGCAAGGCAGCGAGCTTGGGAAGTTTAGCATATCTATCAGCAGCGGAGAGGCTATTAGCGATGGATGTTCAATCCTTGGCCAACCAATTTGTTACTGCATGTTTCAGAGTCGAGTCGAGTTTTAGCTTGTGTGGTTTCTCGGTCTTCTCTATTTGATCGTATCAGAGAGCGCAGTATGACCACTCCCATCTGATTGTCCTCAAGGACACAGTTCAGTATGGCGATGCCAAGGAGGTCATTATTGGGGATGACAGTGTATTACAGATGCAGGGAAGGCTATATGTGCCCAATGTAGATGGTTTGCATGAGTTAATCCTCCAGGAGGCTCATAATTCGCAATACTCCATACATCCGGGTGTCGCCAAGATGTATCAGAACTTTAGAAACACTATTGGTGGAGGAGAATGAAGAAGGAAATAGTAGATATGTAGATCGGTGCCTAAATTGTCAGCAGGTGAAATATGAGTATCAGCGGCCAGATGGATTGCTTTAGAAGGTAGATATTCCAGATTGGAAATGGGAGCAGGTTACTATAGATTTTGTGGTTGGGCTTCTACAGTCTCAGAGGAAGTTCGATGCAATATGGGTGATTATGGATAGGTTGACCAAGTCGGCTCATTTCATTACAGTGGTGACTACTTATTCTTCAGAGCAGCTGGCTCAAGTTTATATTCGCGAGATTGTCAGACTTCATGCCGTGCCGGTATCCATCATCTATGATTGGGGTACGCAGTTTACATCGCAGTTCTGGAGGGTCGTACAACCTGAGTTAGGCACGTAGGTTGAGTTGAGTATAGAATTTCACCCTCATACGGATGGATAGCTGCATTATTCAGATATTTGAGGAAATGCTCCATGCCTGTGTGATGGAGTTTGGGGGTTCTTAGGATTAGTTCTTGCCACTTGTGGAGTTTTCCTACAACAAAAATTACCAATTGAGCATTTAGATGGCTCGATATAAGGCATTATAAGGGAGGCGATGTCGGTCTCAGGGGGGTTGGTTTGAGTCGGGTGAGGCTAGGCTATTGGGTAAATACTTGTAACAACCCGGCCGGTCGTTTCATCAGTTACTACTCCATTCATCCGTGTTTCGTCATATTGTGTTGGTTTTTCCTTATTCGGAGTGGCCATGGAGTGAAATGAGACACTTAGTCTTTTATTTGGAAGCTTTAGTTGGAAAAGTTAACCGAAAGTTGACTTGTGAGTAAATGATCTCAGAACTTGGTTTTTATGGTTTAGATAGCTTCGTTAGGTGATGTAGGGATTAGGATCATGATCAGAATATATTTTGGAGGTCCGCGGTAGATTTAGGCTTGAATTGACGAAATTTGAATTTTGATATTTTCGGTTGGTAGTGGAAATTTTGATATCGGGGTTGAATTGGAATTTCGAAAATTGGAGTTGGTCTGTTGTGTCATTTGAGACGTGTGTGCAAAATTTCAGGTCATTTGGATGAGGTTTGATAGACTTTTTGATCGGTCGCGGAATTCGGAAGTTTTGGAGTCCTTAGGCTTGAATCTGAGGGTGAATTGGTGTTTCGGTGTTGTTTTGAGTGTTCCGAAGGTTGGAATAAGTTTGAATAGTGGTATATAACTTGTTCATACTTTAAGTTGAGGTCCCGGGGGCCTCGGGATAAATTCGACAGGTTGGCGGAAGATTTGGAATTTGAGTGGAGTTGCAAAATTTTTCTGGTTCTATTGTTTCCGCACTTGCGGATTGGGGACTGCAGATGGGATATTGCAGATGCATAGAGGAGGTCGCAAAAGCGGGTTTTGATCAACTGGAGCTTGATCGCAGGTGCGGAGCTTCTATCTCACATGCGGGGCCGCAGGTGCGAGGGTTTAACGGCAAATACTGAAGTTGGACCCTGAAGTGAAAACTGCATGCGTGGTTATGTTGACCGCAGAAGCGGTCTGCAGATGTGAAAAGGGAGCCGCATGTGCGAGATGCATGGGCAGAAAGTATAAAAGGCCATCTTCGCGATTTTCAGCTTATTTCCTCTATTTTTGAGACAGGCCTAGAGCTTTTTGAGAGGATTTGAAGAGGGATTCAAGGGGTAACGCTTGGAAGTAAGATTTTTGAACTAAATACTCGATTCTATGGTGATTTCTAACTGATTAGGCATGAAATTATTGGAAATTAAGGGTTAAAATTGAGAATTAGGGCTTGAGGTTGGAGAGTTTTCATTAGGAATTTGAGGGGCCATTTGAGGTGCGATTTTGATGCTCTTGATATGTAAAGACTCGTGGGAGGATAAGGATTCTAGTGATATGATTTTTTATCGAATTCCGAGATGGGGCCCGGGGTTCGGGTTTGGCCAATTTCGAGATTTTTGATGTAATTTGATTATTTTTGCATGGGCGTTGTTCCTTTAGCTTATATTGACGGCATGAATCTGGTTTTGGTTAGATTTGGAGCATTTGGAGGCCGAGTTCATAGGAAAAGGCAACGCAGGCTAGAGTTTGGACCGACTTGAGGTAAGTAATGATTGTAAATGTTGTTCTGAGGGGAATGAAACCACAAATTTCATATCGTTTCACTACTTTGAGGTGACGCACATGTTAGATGATGAGCGTTGGGTCGTGCACCATTGGGGATTGTGACTTGGTTCATTCCGTACGACTATTAAGTCACGTATTTGATTGAAAATTGTTTGATATTATTGTGTTTTGGAAAGTATTACTATGTTTGGGGCCGAATGTCATGTTTGTGCCTCGTGCCGACTGTTTGGACCCTTAGGGGCTTTTTACTACTGTTTCCTTACTATTTTTGGTTTAATATTTACACTCAGTCATGCTATGTTTTACTAATTTCATCAGTTGATTCTATTTACTCTGTTTTGATTCTATAAATGATATTTTGGACTGAGAACTTGTTTTACTGTTAACCCGAGTGGCTTGAGAAATTTCTGACTGAGTGAGACCCAGGGCCTGTGTTGTGAGGATATCATGGGATCGGGCTACGCGCTGCAGTGTGTTGTACTGATTTGTGATATATGATAGGTCACGGGCCTGGTTTATTATGCCACGAGATGGCTTATGATCGTGCTTGGGCTGTAGGAGCCCCTCCGGAGTCTGAACACCCCCAGTGAGCGCGGGTACCCAATGTGTGTGATGTGATGTTGCCCGAGGAGCTGATCTTAATTATGTTGTTGCCCGAGGAGCTTATTACGATGATTGTGAGTAGCTCAAGGGACTGGTTCTATTGATATTTATGCTCGGGGGGCGGTTATGGTACATGCCTTGCCCGAGGGGCTGTTTACATTCTTCTTATTTTTACATCACTGTTTCACCACTTGTTTGGAACTATTGAAAGATGTTTTAAATGAAAAAGGTTTTAATAAAACTGGATTGTTTTTACGTGTTAATTGATTTCTGGATTGTTTTGGACATATATTGTTTTGATGTAGTGTTATGATGTGGAATTATCTGTTTTCTTACTGCTCAGCTGCTTTTAATTTTATTACTTACTGGGTTGGCATACTCACATTACTCCCTGCACCTTGTATGCATATCCAAGAGTCTCGGGATGCGATAGTGAGTGCTGGTTAGTCTTCCAGCAGGTCTCCGGAGTTGGCTAGGTAGCTGCTTGGCGTTCGCAGCCCTGCACTCTCCTTCTTACCTTACTCAGAATGTCTTAGTATTTTATTTTCGGACTCTGTTAGCCTTTCTTGTACTTAGACGAGTTTGTAGTTGCTCATGACTAGTGACACCCCGATGTCGGACTTGTGTTATTTTCTTTCGCACAGCTTATTTAAACTTATATTATGAGATTTTTAGTTAATTAATGGCTTAAAATGACTTTTATGAAATTCTGGTTGGATTTGGGTTTGTGTCCGCTGGCCTAGTTTCACGATAGGCACCATCACGACCGGGTCGATATTAGGGTCGTGACAAGTTGGTATCAGAGCCTAGGTTACATAGGTCTCACGAGTCATGAGCGGGTTTAGTAGAGTCTCGCAGATCGGTACGGAGACGTCTGCACTTATCCTCGGGAGGCTGTATAACCTTTAGGAAAAAGTTCATATTCTTGAATTCCTGTCGTGCGAATCTGTTGATTCTGGCAACTAAACTTCTGTTATTCTATTCTCTCACAGATGGTAAGGACACGTGCTACCAGTCAGGACGGACGACCACCAATACCACCAGTTGGGGCAACTAGAGGCCGAGGACGCGATCGAGGCCGTGGTAGGGCAGGGGTATAGCCCGCACAGTAGCTAGGGCGGCACCTACAGATCCACCAGCCACCTCAATTCATGATCAGGTTGCAGTTGCGGATGCTCCAGCAGTACCAGCTCAGGCACCGGTTGTTCCTATTGTTATCCCAAGCCTTCAGGAGTCCCTGGCCCAGATTCTATTAGTATGCACTGTCCTGGCTCAGGCGGTCTCAGTTAATACGATCGCAGCTACTTCTCAGGACGGGGGAGGCACTTAGACTCCTGCCGCTCGCACACCTGAGCAGGTCGTGCAGGGACTTCAGACACCGAGGGCACCTCTAGCCTAGGCGCTTGCAGCTGCTCAGGACTATGTAGTTCATGTTATGTTAGAGGACGAGCAACACGGATTGGAGAGGTTTGGTAGACTTCAGCCTCCGTCATTTAGTGGTGCTGAGGGTGAGGATGCTCATAGTTTCTTGGACAAGTGTCAGAAGATGCTTCGGACCGCAGGTATTCTGGAGACCACTAGGGTCTCTATCACTACTTTCCAGTTCTCCGGGGCTGCACTAAGATGGTGGGAGGCTTACGAGAGGGGTAGGCCAATTAGCGCAACGCCCTTTCTTGGCAGTAATTCTCCATTCTCTTCCTAAAGAAGTTTGTACCTGAGTCTCACTAAGAAGAGCTATGTAGGCAGTTTGAGCAGCTTCGTCAAGGTGATAGATCTGTCACACAATATAAGATGTGATTCTCTGAGTTGGCTCATCATGTGGTCTGGTTGGTTCCCGCAAATCGAGAGAGGATCATGAGGTTTATAGATGGCCTCTATTTCCAGCTTCGATTTTTTGCCAGAGAGATAGTGTCTGGTACTACCTTTGATATAGTTGTGGACATAGCTTGATAGATTGAGATGGTTCGTGGTCAGGAGAGGTTTGAGAGAGAGGCTAAGAGGCCTCGTGGTCAGGGTGGATTCAATGGTACTCCTCATAGGGGTCATCTTCAGCACGATAGAGGCAGTCCATTCAGGCATGCTCTGTCAGCTCACCCAGCTTATCATAGGGCATCATCGAGCCATGGTTCTCACAGTTCTCATCAGGGCCATTCCTCACTTAGTGCCCTTCCAGCCCAGAGTTCGTCTTGTATTCCCTCAGTTCAAGGCTCTTCTATACCAGGTTCTTTTGCTAGTCATCTCGGTGTTGGGGGTTCCTTTCAGTCCCTGTCTCCAGCACCAGGGGTTGTTATGATTGTGGAGAGTTGGGGCATATGTGGAGATAATGTCCTCGTTGTAGACATGTGATTTTTGACCCTTCCCAAGATTTTTTACATTTTAGCGCGTAAATATTTAATTTAGGCCTGATATAGCTATTTCAACTATTTTTGACTTTTTTACTTTATTTTCGTGATAAAATGAAAATTTAAAAAATAAAATAAAATAAAATAAATCTTAGTTTATGTATTTTTTATGAATTTTAAAAATACAAAAAATAGTACCTTATTTTTTATCTTTATATAATTTCGAAAACACAAAAATAGTTTCTTCTTTGGAATAAAAACAAATAAAAAAGATCCTAAGGACCTAATACACAAAAGACCTAGGGACTAATGAGCAAAAAAGACAAAATATAACCCTAGACCCTACACCTACATAAACCTACACCTAAAGAGCAAAAGGACACACAAAAAAATAACGCCTAAAGAGCTAAACATCAGCCGCTGGAGAGATCTTCTTGGACAGGCCTTTCAACCATTATTCTAAATCTTGCACCCCAAAAACCTGAAATTCTTTTTTCAGCTTCTTGAACAAAGACTAATGCCAGAAATCAGAAAATGGGGGAACAAAAAATAAACCAACGAAAAGAAGGACTGAAAAGCTGTTGCACTGCAAAGACAGCACCCCCTCGTCAGATCGTCTACTTCGAACCCACCCCACTCCATCTCCCAGCAGCCTAACGCTCACCACACTACACACACACAATCGCATCTCCAAAGGAAACTGAGCAAATCTGAGGTGCCGACGAGGCCCGTCGTGGAAGTTTGTCGGGGTTCCGGCGAGCTCCGAAGTCCGGGTGTAGTTCCGGCTGTCGACTTTCTGTTGATTGCAAAATCAGATCCGACTCTTTGTTTTTTTCCTTGTTTCATTGGATTTTTATTTAATTCATGAATCTTAGGACTTATTTTGGAGGAATAACTTTGAGCTTGAATGATTGTTATTTTGAGTGTTCTTATTTGGTATCTTAACGGATTTACGAGACTGATTTGAGTAGATAATTTGGTTTAATAGTGATTGTTCTCTGTTAAATAAATATGGGTTGTTCGGAGGTTTAACCTCTAAAGTTAATTTTAACTTAACGTTATTTTGACTGATATTTGGTTGTTTTGAGTTATGGATACAAATCAATTCTTTATAAGTTTGGGATGGTTCATAGGTGTATCATTGTCTGGTTATTATTGGCTACAAGCAATTTGTTTGTGATGATGTGCATTTTTTGGGACTATTTTCTTTTAGTTGCGAATTTCTCTTACTATTATTGATTGCTAGTTTTTATATATATAGTTTTGACTTCCATGTACGCATAGTGGGTAAATAGAAACTTTATTATCTCTGGTTCGTTAGTAAGTATGGTTTACCCGATGGCTTCGAGTTCAATGCTTTTTGAGCTGAATGTTTGGGTTAATACATGTTTCTTATCCTAGTCATTTTAAGAACTAATAACTCGTGAACATGAATAGCTAATGTAGAAAATTGCCTTGAATTTTCGTAGTTTGCTTTAGTTGAGTACAATCCTTTAAAATTGGAATCGAGGCGTGTCATTTACACTATGTTTGGATCATTGTTATTCATCATTTTATAATATATTATATTGTACTGTATTGTATTTTATTGTATCGTTTTATGGATACAATGTTTGAATAGATTGTATCGTTTGATGTTGTTAAATAAAAGTTTGTTGTTTAGTTTGACTGTATAGTGTACTGTAACTGATAAGTTCACTAAATACCCCCAATTATTTTAAATAAAATTTATCAAGAATTACACATAAAGATAACTTAAGACAACCTCTTTCTACTAATTTATGATTAATTATGTAGCTTGGAAACAAGAGCAAAAACCTGGAAAAAAAGGTTAACTAATATTAGCAACAAAAAATTTAATTATAACGATAGAAAGAGACAAAAGATTTAATAGAGACTTGGATAATAAGAACAGGGCAAACCAACTCTAGAAAAGATGGAAGAAGATAAAGTAGGTTAATAGGTTGGAAATTTGGAGTTAAAATAAAATAAAAGATAAAAAAATAGAATTATAGAGTAATAAGTAAGGGCACAATGGAAAAGAAAAATAGGAAACGATCACACCACACCAAATCGGATATTTCATAAAATGGGAATTTTGGTTGTTCCGGAACAATGGATTTAACGATACGATACAACCAATTTTAAATAAAAAATTAAAACAAACATTGTTTTGAGATAACAATACAATACAATGGGTAACAACCATCCAAACAAGCTGTTAGCAAATTTATATGGCCCTCGCAAATACTTTAATTAGTTATTAATGAGGAATATTCGTAGAAAAACCTTTGGGGCCGTTTAATATACTATCGCGGTTGTGAACACATTCGCGTGACATGATTGCCATTATAAAAATAAAACCGGAGTATGCGTTCGCGCAACTTCGGCCCAAATTTTCTTCATAAAAATAAAGTGTTATTAATTGTGGACACGTTCACGTGACATGATTTTTGACGCGCCAAATAAATGGGTACACGTACGCGCGACCCGTTTCAAGATAATTTTTCTTAATTTGAAAACGTCAAAAGGTAAATGCACATAGGTTCTAAAATGAGTAATTAAGCAATTTTGAAAAGCCAAGTATGAACAAAAAGATTGTGCTAGAACCACGGAACCCGAAAATGCCTAACACCTTCTCCGGGGTTAACAGAATTTCTTACCCGGATTTCTGGTTCGCGGATTGTAATACAGAGTCAATCTTTTTCTCGATTCGGGATTTGAACCGATGACTTGGGATACCCTAATTATCCCAAGTGGCGACTCTGATTTTAATTAAATAATTCCGTTTCGATTGTCACTTAAATTGGAAAAACTCTCTTATACTCCCTTTTGGGGGTGTAGGTAAAAAAAAGGTGTGACAGTCTGGCGACTCTGCTGGGGATCAGAACCCAGAATTTCAGGCTTAGAGTTCAAGAATTCGAGCTTGTTAATATGATTTTTACTTGGCTTCATTTATTATTGATATTACTGTATTCTGTGAACCTTTTTTGTGCTAAATGCTATCTTTTTACCGCTTTAATATTGTTAAATTGTATGTAACTGTCTTCTTACGCTACCCCTCTGAGTCTTCTGAAAATGGTGCATACGTTCGCGTAGCCCTCATTTTTCTGTAAAAATTATACCAAATAGAACGAGGATGGGCAAGCGACAAGGCCGGGCAGACTTTAGTGCTCCGGGTACGTTGCCCCCTCTTCAGCCTCAGTTATCCGCTCGGGTACCCCAAGTCTAGACCAAAACCCCAGGATTTAAAACTAGTATAACATGACCTCATGCCGGATCCCTAGTAGGAACGTTTGTTTGCATTATGCGCATTCGACTTAGGGGACTCAACACAGGGATTGGGTCCATCTAGGACAGGTGTACCCAAAATAACAGTCCATCTTGATGCATCCTATGTGCTACATGTTGCATTCCTTCAAGGGTAAAAGGGTTATTTGACAGACCAATGATAATTGAGGTCAAATGAAAAAAAAGAAGAAAGAAAAAAAAAAGAAAAAAAGAGGTTTAAGTGTGAAAATCAAGCAAGTAGGCCCAATTATGTTTCTGTCACATTTTTGTTAAGTAGGGCACTTCCTAGTTTGAGTCATTGAAGTTTCACCCCTAAGAGACGCACTTCCTAAGTTGATTTTCACCCATAGGAGAAGCACTTCCTAAATAGATAGTTTATTCATAGGAGACGCACTTCCTGAATTGAGATTTCACCCCTAAGAGACGCACTTCCTAATCAAGGTCTTTCAAGTTGTTCTTTTAGGAGATGCACTTCCTAAATTGAGATTTCACCCCTAAGAGACGCACTTCCTAGTTTGAGTCATTTAAGTTCGGCCTTAGGAAACGCACTTCCTAGTCCGGTTCATTGAAGTTTTACATGTAGGAGGCGCACTTCCTAATCAAGGTCTTTAAAGTTATTCTTTTAGGAGATGCACTTCGTAAATTGAAAGTTCATTCATAGGAGACGCACTTTCTATTTTTAGTCACTGAAGTTTTCACCCCTAGGAGACACGCTTCCTAGTCTTGGTCATTTAAATTCACCCCTAGGAGACGCACTTCCTAGTTTGGTTCATTCAAGTTTTATTTTAGCAGACGCATTTGCTAGTCAAGGTTTCTTGGTTTTACTCGTAGGAGACGTACATCATAGTCTAGTTTTTAGTTTACTCTCATCATTGCATCAGTAGTATAAGTGGTTTACAATTTTGCTAATAACTCACAAATCTTCCTAGTGCAAACTGGGACAGAAAATTTCATTTGTTTTGTTTGTTTTGATTGCAGGAACCCACCTAAAGAAAAGGGAAAAGCAACTCAGATTACAATTCAAGTCAGCAACAAAAGAAGCTCGTGGCAAGAATACGAGTCAACAGTCCGAGGTGATCAATAGAAGTTAGTCACAATAAAGAAAAAAAAAGGAGAAAGGCAAGAAGTTAATCCAAATGCAGAAGTTGATGAAAGATGTGGGCTGCTCGAGATATGGCCAAGGTCACAAGCACTGCATACCTGGTCTTGATCTGAAAAGCCGAAGAAGGATGAACTAGCACCTGCAAATAGCAAGCACCAAGGTTCAAATCTAAAGTCTGCATGAAGAACCACTCAAGACTCAAGATCAAGCTTCAGAAGACTTATAAATAGGAATCTTTTAACTCGTAGTTAATAAGCTTAGCTGGTCTTTTTTTCATGTTTTGATATTGATGTAAAAATAGGACTGCGGACCGGAACCTCGGCGGAACGACACCTCGACTGGCTCTCCACTTTGGCATACTCCATCATCTCACTCACCTCTGAACTACACGTGGCCTGATTCCTTTATAGCAAAGGATATGTAGGCAGCTCAGATACCAGGGCTCGGTCTCATTCCCTTTTTCGCTTAGTTTTAGTCTCTCCAAATAAGGGACGGGTCGAAAAACCTGTCTAGTCGTTCTTTGTCTGAAAATACTTCGTATTTCCAGTCAAAGAGGGGCAGCTGTAGACATGTGATTTTTGACCCTTCCAGAGATTTTTTATATTTTAGCGCGTAAATATTTAATTTAGGCTTGATATAGCTATTTCAACTATTTTTGACTTCTTTACTTTATTTTCGTCATAAAAATAAAAATTAAAAAAAATATAATAAAATATATCTTAGTTTATGTATTTTTCATAAATTTTAAAAATACAAAAAATAGTACCTTATTTTTTATCTTTATATAATTTCTAAAACACAAAAATAGTTTCATGTTCAGTTTAATTAATTAGGATTAGATTTGGCAATGTGTAGTATTTCTATCTTATTTTAAAAGGCATTGTGTAGTCTAGGGACCCTTCTAGACTCTTCTTTGGAATAAAAACAAATAAAAAAGA
>MU706262.1:22668-39856 GCA_026770625.1 Nicotiana glauca
TTTTAGTTGGGGAGGATGTGATGACCCGACCCGTCCTCTCATGTAATTCCATCCTGTTTTCCCCGTTATATGCTTATTCATGTCTCAATATGTGTACTTGGTGAATTTGGGTCAATTCAGATCGAGTTTGGTATGAAATGGGACAATTAGTCTCTTTAATAAAGGATTAGTTTGAAAAAGTCAACAGGATGTTGACTTATTAGTTAGAGGGCTCGGAATTGATTTTCGGAGGTTGGGTTAGCTTTGGGAGATGATTTTTGACTTAGGAGTGCGATCGGAATTGAATTTGGAGGTCCGGTGTAGAATTAGGCTTGAATTGGCGAAGTTTGAATTTTGGAGAATTCCGGTTGATAGATGAGATTTTGATCCGAGGGTCGGAATGGAATTCCGAGAGTTGCAATAAATTCGTTAGGTGATTTTGGATATGTCTGCAAATTTCCAGGTCATTCGGACGTCGTTTGGTTGGATTTTTGATTGGATGAGAATTTTGAAAGTTTTAGTTTAACTTAGGCTTGAATCCGTCGCGATTTGATGATTTTTATGTTGATGGACGTGTTTTGACGATTGGTACAAGTTTGTATGATGTTTTGGAGTAGGTTGGTGTTTTTGGTTGAGGTCCCGGGGGCCTCTGGGTGATTTCGGGTGATCAAACGGACTATTTTGGTTGTTCATCGAGTTCGCGTGAGGGGTAACGCGAATGCGTAGAGTAATTTGGAGGCCTAGAAAAAATTAGCCTTCGCGTTCGCGAAGCTATGGGATTTAATTGATCGCGTTCGCGTGAAGAGCATCGCGTTCGTGTAGGTTTGGGAAGTGGATCATCGCGTTCGCGATGGAGGTGCCGCGTTCGCGTAGAGTATTTTGGATTTTTAAAAGTTTGGTCTTCGCGTTCGCGTGGGTGTTGTCGCGAATGCGATGAAGCAATTCCAGGTCTGGTTTAAGGACATTTCATCCGCAAACTAATTCATTTCTTTCACCATTTTTGGGCATCTTGGGAGCTTTTGGCGAGGGATTAATAGGGTTTTGACTAGGAATCGATTAGAGATAATTTTTATGAGTTAAATACATTTCATTGAAGAATCATCCTTGAAATTCATGAGATTATGGCTAAATTATAAGAAATTAGGGCTTGAAGTAAAAATTATAAATTTGGGGTTTGAGGGGCCATTTGTGGTCCGATTTGGGAGTTCTTGGTATGTACGGACTCGTGGTGAGACGGGGATTCCGGAAATGTGAATTTCATAATTTTTCGAGACGTGGGCCCGGGGCTTGGGTTTTGCCAACTTCGTGTTTTTGGGTGTTTTTCGAGTTCTTTCAATTGGGTTATGTCCCATTAGCTTATCATAAATTATTCGTTGTGGTTTTGGCCAGATTCTACGCACGAGGAGGCTAATTTGAGAGGAAAGGGCATAGCAAGCTAGACTTTCACCGTCTTGAGGTGAGTAATGATTTTAAATGATGCCCTGTAGGTTTGAAACCTCGAATTGCACAACGTACTGCTATGTTGAGATGAGACAGGCCTTGTATGACTAGCGCGGGGTCATTTACTATTGGGGATTGAGACTTGGTCCATCCCAGTTGATATTTTACCGCGTATTTGATAAAGATTTGCTGCTTTTCACCAAGATTTGGGCTTATTGCCATATTTGGGCTTTGTGCCAATTACTTGAAATCTTTTGTGGATTTACATCACTATTTTCCTCACTAATTGAAATATTATTTGAACTCAGTCCAATTGAATTATACTATTCCATGAACTCAGCTACATTTATAGTCAACTTGAGATTTAAATGATATTTATAATGTTGTTTGAGCTGAGCACCATTGTTTTACTGATGCCCAAGGGGCTTGTGATTATTTTCTGGACTGATTGAGGTCGAGGGCCATATGAGAGGATATGTTGAGTGATGTGAGGAGGCTTCCAGGCCTCGAGTGTTATGTGAGGAGGCTTTCAGTCCTCGAGTGTAATGTGTGAAGGCTTTAAGGCCTTATGATATTGCGCTTGGGCTGTAGGAGCCCCTCCGGAGTTTGTACAAACCCCAGTGAGCGCAGGGTACCCAGGTGAGTTGGAAGTGAGCCCGAGAGGCTGATGTTGTGTGATGGTGAGTTGGAGTGAGCCCGAGAGGCTGATGTTGTGTGATGGTGAGTTGGGAGTGAGCCCGAGAGGCTGATGTTGTGTGATGGTGAGTTGGGAGCGAGCCCGTGGGGCTTATACTGTGCTAAGTAATCGATATTAAGTTCGAGGGGCGAGTTTGTAGTTATTCTTTACTTGTTGAAATTAATTGTCTTCACTGTTTTCAAAGAGAGTTATCTGTTACTCCACAGATTTATTGTATAATTGATTTTACTGCTTGAAATAGCGCCATTTGTGCCTTTATAGGATTTTATGCTTTCAGTTGTTATTTATTTTTATTACTCACTGAGTTGGAGTACTCACTTTACTCCCTGCACCTTGTGTACAAATACAGGGAACCAGGAGGCATAGCTGAGTTTGTTGTCGCTGTCTAGTTCATCTGTCGGAGTCATCGAGTTAGCTGCCTGGCGTCCGCAGGACCCGATTTCTCCTCTTATCTTTCTTTACTTCTGCATCTAGACTTTCATATGTATAGGATGTTGCTCTGTTGTATCTAGAAGCTCTGACTCGTGACGCCAGATCTGATATGGGCTGTTTTGGATATTATTGCGGTTTCCGCATAGTTGTTATTACTATCAGACTGAGATTTTCCTTATTCGGTGTTTTCAAATTTAATAACTGTAAGGAGCTTTGTAAACTTGGGATGAGAATGTTCTAAAGGTCGGGCTTGCCTAACAAGGTGTTGGGCTCCATCACGACCGGGGTTTAAGGGCGTGACAAGACTAGGACAAGATGACTTCCTTACTTGTCCTCACTATGAATCCGTCATCGGAAGCACTCAAATCTCGAGCTTAGGAATTAACAAAAATGGCAGAACCCTAAATTCAATCAGTGAGTTTTTTTCTTTATTTTTTTTTCTTTTCTTCTTTTATGATTGATTCCTTTTTGTTTTTTGCTCTTTTATCCTTAATTCTGATTTGATAATTAGTCTAAATTGACTGAATAGATTAGTTTTGTTGAATTTTTAATTTTGGATTCTATGATAGTTTAATTCTAGGTTCTAGTTTAATTCATGTTTTATTCTGTTTTTAAAATTCATTAATATTTTGATTAATTTTGTTTTGGTGATTGCTTCTGATTAATTTTGTTTTGTCTAAATCCTGTTTTGTGATAATTGGTGTTAGTTTTGTTTCAAACCTGTTTAAATATATGCTTTGTTTCATTTTAGTTTTTAGTATTTTAATAATTTCTTACTTTGCTAATAGTTAATTGGTTATAGCTGAATTAAGATTAGTTAACCATAACTAGCCTTAACTAGGGTAAATATTTGGGGTTTAATTGATAGGGTTGGGTCTGGTTGGTAATTTCAGGGGGTTTCAGGGGTTGTTTAGGCATGGGAAAAGGGTAGGTTTATTAGAATTGGTAATTTTAGAAATCAGGCAAGGGTAGTTTAGGGATTTAAAGGGAATAGGAACATGATAGAATCTTCTAGGATATTCCAAAATAGGACTTAAGTATACATTTCAGGAAGTTTAAGGCATTACTTGCAATACAAGTTAAAAACTGAAGGACCAAAACTGAAAATAAATAGGGATTAGAAAGAAAAATGAAAATCTGATTGAGGACCCTAATTTTGCCTATAAAAAGGCATCAACCTGCCTTGTTTAACAAGGTTTGGACCCCCTTGAAAATTCAAAAAGTTAGAAACCCCCTGAAAATTTCTACAAGTTTTGAGCCTCAAAATCCCCCCCCCCCCAAAGGTTCTCTTTAACTTTCAGATCTGATTTTGAAATTTAAACCCTAAAAAATCCAAAAATAATAGAAAATCAGTAGAAAAAAAACCAAAAATATTTACTGTTTCATTGCTTAGTTCTGCCAATCTTTAGATTCAGCTTTAGTGTTCTTCATTTCTGCTTTAGATCTGAATCCTAAAAGAATTTTGAGGTGCTTTATGATGTATTTGAGCTAAAATTGGGGCATGTTAGAGTGAATTTCAATTGAATCTGTGTCAGCGAGGTTATAAGATATCTTAGACTCTAGTTCAAGGAAATTTGGGTGCTAAATTGATTTTCGAAAGCATTCCTGAAGCTGTTAGCTATTGAACTCATCTGTGGGCTGTTGATCATTTCTGAACTGTGTTAAAAGATCAAAAATTACTGCTGTTGTGTGTTGAAGTTATTGCTGTTGTGTTATTGCCTAGCTGACCTTCACGATCTCTTCTTTTGTTCAATTTCCAGGTACATATCCTGACTTGAGGCCATGTGAACATCCAGTTGAAAGATGAAATAGAATCTGCCTTTCAATAATGATTTTGCCGTTGCTGTTGTTTTGCTTATTAGCACAATGTATGGGTTTTGTAATTAATTAGACTCTCGGACCTTGTAATTGCATGAATATTCTGCCATTATATTAGGTCAATATAGCTTTGCAATTGATTAGATTATGTGTTTTGTAATTAATTAGGTGGACCTTCTAATTGCATGAATATTCTGCCATTCTATTAGGTCAATATAGCTTTGCAATTGAGTAGATTATGGAACCTTGTATGGTTGTGTAAATGTGTTTTCGCATAGTATTAGTTTAGGATTCCATGGATATTAAACTCTCACGCTAGTTCACGTTTTGGTTTGATTTGAACTTATAGTTTAGCCTCCTGTGTTATAATGTACTACTTGACTTGGTTCATAGCATACTTGTTTAAATTGCAATCCATAGAAGTCCATTTGTAGCTAGAAATTCAGGTGTTATTTCAAATTAACCGTTGCTTAAGGTTCAGGTGGATCAGATTAAGTAAAAATGATAGGTTTGCTTTACAAACTAATGTTGATCAGTAATGAGGCCAGACAACCAAGCCCTTATTTCCAAACGATAATTGGGCCTGGCGTCTTAGCAAGAAGCGCAAGGCTAGGCTCCTTCAATAGCTATACTCCCATCTGCCTATATGGGGCCAAGTTTGAAGGCCCATAAAATACCGAAATCAGAAATCCTTTAACGTATATTAGGAATGTGGGGTTAATTTACAAACGTAAATTTGGGTTTCGAATTAGGTAGCGGGTTCAAGCTAAAAGGATCTTCCGTTTTGTTTGAATTCGGACTTGAATTCGAGGCCCAAATTTATATTTGTGAATTAATTGGCCTTTTAAAGATAAATAAATAGAAAATTTTAGTTTACTTTAGGTTGCCTTTTAATAATAAAATGAGACGAGCCTCACCAAATCAAACACACAATTGCGTGACCCTCATTAACTACTTAATTAAAAATACTTAGACATTCGGGACGGGCCATTTAGCGGATTTCACGGCCTTCCCAAAAGTTAACAACGCGTTAGTTGCTTTAGGCGCATTATTTAATAATTTTACCTTCAAAAATACTGGTGTGCATTTCATGCAACCTAAATCCAAATCCAAAAATGTTGGATAAGAATGTGTCGATAATCCGGGTGTATTTCATGTGACGTGATCCGAAAATACGTTTTTAAACGACGCTCACTTTCGTAAAAATAGTTAAAAGCGGTAAAAAATATAAAATTGCACTGTAGGTTGGATCATGTAAAAATTAGATTTTTGGCTATTTATAATAATTTAAGCGATCGTGCTAGAACCACGGGATCCGGGGGTGCCTAACACCTTCACTCGGGTCAACAGAATTCCTTACACATAATTTCTGGTTCGTAGACTCCAATTGGGAAGTCGACAATTTTCCTCGATTTGGGATTAAATTAAACAGGTGACTTGGGACACCAAAAACAAATCCTATCCCAAGTGGCACCTCTAAATAAATAAATAAATAATCCCAATATCGAATAATATCACTTTAAATGGAAAAACTCCCTTATACATTTACCCTTCGGGGTAGGTGTGTGAAAAAGGAGGTGTGACAGCTCTGGCGACTCTGCTGGGGACAAGAACCCAGAACTTCGGTTCAGGGTTCAAGAATTCGAGCTCAGATAAATTGTTATGTTTGGCTTTATTTGATTTTGATACATGTTCCACGCCTTACGTGCTAAATGTTTTACTGCTTTAATATTTGTTGAATTGTATATAAACTGTCGCGAATCCCTCCCTCTTTATGAGTCTTCTACATCATGGAGAAGGGTGCACTTCGTGTAGCTTCTCTTCTGTTTAGAGTCTTTCCCAATTTAGAACGAGGTTGGATAAGTTGCAAAGCCGGCGGAGCTTCTACATCCCCGGTACGCTGCCTCCCCCTCGGCTCGAGTTGTCCGCTCGGGTAAGCCCGGTCTAGATCAATAAACCTAGGGTTTAAACCTAGAAGAACAAAACTTCATGCCGGATCCCTAGTAGGAACGTTTATTTCTATCATGTGCATTTGACTTAGGGGACTTAACATAGGGGTTGGGTCCGTCTAGGACAGGTGACCTGAAATAAAATGACCATCCTGATGCATCTTACGTGCTACTTGCGTATTTACTGTCGGATTTTTGAAAAATGAAAAAAAAGTAAAAAAAAAATATTTGAAAAAAAAATAGCAAGAAAATTGTTGTTCAAAATAGTCTTGATTTTGGCCAATCGGCCCGAACTATGCTGGTTTGATTCTCACTGGATGTGAGATACGTAGGCAACCCTCATCGGGTCCAACCTCCCTTTTGCAAAAATAGCCAAAAAAATGTAAAAATTTTAAGCTTCGTCATAAATAAGTCGGGTGATGCCGTTCTTGCTGAAATAAGCCAAATGTCCCCAAAGGGAGCCGGAAGACTGTTTTTGCAAGAACAGCCACCCTGAGTCATTTTTAAATGGTTGGCAGGCACAGCCTTAACATCTCCCTACTGGAAGTGCTGAAAGGTCGTATCTGCAAAACCGGGTCTCTGTATGCTTAAATAAAAATTTTGAAAAAAATAAATAAATAATGGCCACTTTTTCCTTTTAGGTCAAAATAAATCATTAAAATATTCCTTAGATGTCTTTCTGTCATAAAAAAAATAATACAAATTTTTGAAAAATTGAGTCCGAAAAATATTTTTGCTCAAAAATCCAAAACACTTTCATAAAAATCCCTCTTCCAAAAATTAAGAGGGAACTTTCAAAATGCAAAAAAAAAAGTATTTTTTCTTTCGTGTTAGAATAAGAGGAAATAAGTGAAAATTCAAGAAAAAACATTTCTTTTACTTCTAAAATTCCCAAAGTTCCAACAAAAAGAAAATTTTTTTTTAGAAGTCTTTCTTTCAAAATAAAAAGAGAAAAATCAAAATCAAAAAATATTTTCCTTAAAGCATTTCTTTCAAAAAATTTCAAACAAAAAAAAATTAGCTTATTTACCTTACTGTTGCATTTATTTGAAAGAACTACGCTTGGTCTGATTCATGCGGGGCCATGATACGTATGCAATCTACATAAGATTCGACCGTAATACTAAGAAAAAGAGAAAAAAAGAATCGCGAGGGAAATAAATGGAAAGAAAAAAACAATAGAGAAAAGAAACACAAAAGAAGAAAATAAGGCATTGAGAGAAAAACCCTGGCCAAAGAAAAGAAAAAAGCAGAAAATGAAAATAGAGAAGCAGGAAAAGAAAATGAAAGAAAATAAAACAAAAAGAGAAAGAAAAGAGAAAAGGAATAAGAAGAAAAAGTGGGATGACGCATGCAGCCGAAGCAAACATGTAGATATCCATTTAACTGTATAGGTGCATCACACTCCAATGTGCAGTTACCTATCTGTTACTTGTTTCATACTAATCGTTTGCTGCTGTCAAATTCCAGCTGAGTATTTTAGAAACCGTGGTTGGTTTGTGGTAAACTGGCCTTGCATCGATACTTCACCAGATCCAAAGGAAAAACAGAGATGTCATCTGAAATGACCTTGCCTGCAGTCCCCATACCTGAAGATAGCCCAATCTCTGGATCCCGGCCTCTGAATCCTATACATCTGAAGAAAATCGGATCCTGCGCTTGCACTTGATGGAAATGTGGGATCTTGGAATAACGGGAAGGATCCCCCAAGCACTATCCCCGGATTCCCGGAGTTGTTCCCAAGATCTGGAAGGGTTACTGTTGTCCCCATCAGCCGCCCAAATATTCCTCTAAGGCAACCTACCATGACTGCTAACTTTTTCGGAACATCCTCTAAGGATCATTCCCAAGTGTTCCCATCTGGAATTGCTCCCAACATCTTTACAGCTCCACCATCTTCTGCAACTACCCAACCATCGATACCAAAACATGCTTTTAACCCTTCGGTCTTCACATTTCAGAATCCAATTTTTCAGGCCGACCCTCCTCATTATCCTCAATATACCTACTCCAGGCCACCATATGAGATCACACCGGGGCAGGACAAAACGCCTAAAGCCCTGGAGCATGATGAAATAACAAAAAGAATGAGGAGTTTAGAGCAAAGTCTGAAAAATATGCAAGGTCTAAGCGGGCAGAAGAGTGTTTCTTAAAATGATTTGTGCATGTTCCCTCACATGCACCTGCCTATGGGATTCAAGACGCCAAAGTTCAAAAAGTATGATGGACATGGCGATCCCATTGCTCACCTCAAAAAGTATTGTAATCAATTGCGCGGGGCTAGTGGAAAAGAAGAGTTACTAATGGCTTACTTTGGAGAAAGCTTGGTGGGCATAGAATCGGAATGGTACATGGATCAGGACATATCTCGATGGCATATCTGGGATGACCTTGCCCAAGATTTTGTCTGACAATTTCAGTACAATATAGACATTGCGCCAGACAGGAACTCCTTGGCAAACCTAAAGAAAAAGCCCTCAGAGAGTTTCCGCGAATATGCAATCAAATGGAGTGAACATGCGTCAAGAGTAAATCCTCCAATGGGTGAGGTTGAGATGGTCAATGTCTTTCTACAGGCTCAGGAGGCAGATTATTTTCAAAACATGATGTCCACTATGGGTAAGCCTTTTGCAGAGGCAATAAAGATCGGAGGAATGGTAGAGAATGGGCTAAAAATGGGCAGAATCTTGAGCCAGTCAGCCATAAGGGCAACCTCCTAAGCCATCCAAGGCGGGTCTGGAGGAATGTCTAAGGGCAAGAAGAAAGAAGAAACAGTGATGGCAGCATCGGGCGGAAGAAGGTACCATGCTCCTAGACCGGTGTTCTCAGAAAGAGCCCCTCAACACTATTACCCTCACACAGATATGACTTATGCTCCTCCACCATATGCGGTAATGAATGCTCAACCTTTCGGCCGTTCGCAACCACAAGCTAACCGAAACCCACCTCCATTCCAAAGAAACCAGCACCTTACCAAAACAAATATAACCCCCGACCACCACAAAATAACTTCTGCCCTCGGGAACCACCTAGACGACAAACTTTTACACCAATCGATGAACCCTACTCCACCTTGTTCCCTAAGCTTGTCCAGATGAATTTGCTGCAACCCATACCCCCGAACGGGCAAAATCCAGAATCACCATCATATAAGCGGGGTGTCAGGTGTGCATACCATTCAGAGGTAGAAGGCCATCATACTAATGATTGCTGGACATTGAAAAAGGTTGTGGAATATTTGATCGAACAAGGGAAAATACTGTTGAGGGATGAAGAAGTCCCGAATGTTACCAATAACCCTTTGCCGGCTCACAACAACGGGCCGGTAATTGGTATGATTTGTGAAGACCGAGACTTTGACCCGGCTCTAAAAGCCATAATTGTTATTGCCAATGCTGAAAGGATACCCAAGGTAGATGTGAAGCAGGGAAAAGAAGAAAAGAAGGATAAAGTTGTCAACATTAAGCCAGAAGAGAGAACTAAGATGAAAGCAAAGTCGGGGCCTCCTAAGCACGAGGTTCTTTATGTGCCGCGAGGCCGTCAAGAGAAACCACTAGTTGTGAGCAGTCCGAGGAAGTGTAAAGTAAAGAAGAGCACACAGATGTATGTGCCGAAAAGGGCCCATGTGGCGCGGGGACAATTAAACCACCTCGGCTGAGTGAGCCAGTGGTTATTGGACGCGCACCACAAAAGCCCATGACTGACCCCTCTGCAGTGCCATGGAACTACCAACAAACAGTGGTAAGATACAAATGCAAGGAAATTTTGGTATAATTGCCAGAAACAATCCCTGTTGAAAAATATTCAAATATACAAGAGATAAACAGCACCACATAAAAGTGTTTTCCATCTAAGAAGTCGGTAAGCGCTGAAGAAGCAGAGATGTTGTTTCAGAAGATGAAAATGCCAGACTATGAAACAGTAGACCAATAAAGGAAGTATCCTGAGCAAGTGTCACTGTTGTCACTAGTGACCAAATCTGCGGAACATCATAAGATCCTTATGAAAACTCTGAACGAAGCATATGTGCCTGCCGAGACTTCGGTTGAACAACTTGAAAGGATGACGGAAAGATTCTTCGCTATCAACCAACTCTCCTTCAGTAAAAGTGATTTACCTCCAGAAAGAGCTGCCCACAATAAAGCCTTGCACCTGACAGTCAAATGTGAAGGTTATTACGTTAAGCGGGTTATGGTGGACGAAGGCTCGGGGGTTGACATCTGCCCACTCTCCACATTGCAAAGAATGGAAATAGGGACGGGAAGGATTCGTCCAAATAATGTTTGCATGAGAGCCTTCGATGGGGTTAAAAGAGATACCATTGGTGAAATTGATTTGATACTGACCATAGGCCCGGTGGATTTTGAGGTGACCTTCCAAGTACTGGACATGGATACATCTTACAATATTCTTCTGGGAAGGCCTTGGATCTATGTCGCAGCAGCGGTGCCCTCAACCCTCCACCAGATGGTGAAATTTGAGCATGAAGATCAGGAGATTGTGGTCCACGGGGAAGGTGAGCAGTCCATATATCGTGACCCATCTATCCCATGCCTGGAAGCAAGGGAGGGAAGTGAGCATATTGTCTATCAAGCCTTCGAAATCGTGGTAGCTGATCAGTATGAGGAAGGACATCCATGCCCCCAGCCTTTTTTATCAAATACTTTGATCATGGTAGCCAAGGAAATGATTAGACATGGTTTCAAACTAGGAAAAAGGTTGGGAAAAGCTTTGCAAGGAATAGCTGAACCGGTAACACTACCTGCAGCAAAAAAGTATTTCGGGATAGGCTTCCACCCTAACCCGGATGATGAGAAATGGGCCAATGAAAGAAAGAAAGATGGATGGATTTTTCCTCAACCACTGCCACATCTCTGTGAGACCTTTATCAAGCCCAAGTACTATATAGAAGAGGATGACGAGGTGTTGACGGCTGATGAAGTAGAAGATATATGTGGAGCTATGAGGAAAATGCTTTATGAAACTAACATGCTCCAGACAGGAGAAGGGACTAGCACCGCTGAGGTACTCTACATGGGACCAGACGCCAAACTCCAAAATTGGAAGGCTACGCCTTTCTCGATCAGGCGAGAGTCTCAGTAGACTAGCCCTGTCACCTTTCTTGCATCTCGAGTTGTCTCAGGGTGTAACTCGGATGTTTCTTTTAGTTTCTTGTCTTTTGAATTCATGAATGTAAACCCTGTTATCTTCCTAAAATTCCAAGAAATGAAATTAATATTTCATCGTCCATTTTCTCTTTAGTCTCTCTGATTTTTATTATTTTTACCTTTTATCTTTTCTTTTCAATTATAATATTGCTCCTTTAAATAACATGACATGCTTGCGGACTTCATGCCCTGACTCAAACATGCTGTCTAATTGTGAAATAATGAATCAAGAACCGGAATATGATAAAGAGGAGGCTTTTAGGGAAATAAACAGAGAATTGGAACAATTTGAGAACAAACCTAAGCCAAATCTGAATGACACTGAACTGGTTAATTTAGGAACTGCCAAAGAAATAATGGAAACCAAAATAAGCATTCACGCAGATGAGAAAACTCGAGATGCAATAATCCAACTCTTGGTTGAGTTTAAAGATGCGTTTCTTGGTCGTATGATGATATGCCAGGACTGAGTGTGGATCTAGTGGTGCACAAATTGCCAATTTACCCCGATTGTCCTCCAGTGCAACAAAAGCAAAGAAAGTTTAAAACCGATATCAATGATAAGATCAACGAAGAAATCACAAAACAGTTGAAAGCAGGGGTAATCCGGGTGGTCCGATATACTACATGGTTAGCCAATATGGTTCCTGTGTCAAAGAAAGATGGGAAGACCCAGGTGTGTGTGGACTACAGAGATTTGAATAGGGCGAGTCCCAAAGATAATTTTCCGCTGCCCAGCATCCACATCCTTTTTGATAACTGCGCCAAACATGAAATACAGTCCTTCGTAGATTGTTACGTAGGATATCACCAAGTGTTGATGGATGAATAGGATGCTGAGAAGACAGCTTTCACTACACCCTGGGGCACTTACTGCTATCGGGTCATGCCATTTGGGCTGAAGAATGCCGGGGCAACCTATATGAGAGCCATGACCGCCATTTTCCATGACATGATGCACTAAGAGATAGAGGTGTATGTGGATGATGTAATCATCAAGTCTCGTACTCAGAATGACCATATTCGAGATTTGAGAAGGTTCTTTGAGCGGCTGCGCAAGTATGATTTGAAGTTGAATCCGGCCAAATATGCCTTCGGAGTTCCATCAGGCAAGCTCTTGGGTTTCATAGGCAGTAGAAAAGAGATCGAGCTAGATCCAACAAAGATAAAAGCTATTCGAGATCTACCCCCTTCTAAAACTAAGAAGGACGTGATGAGTTTATTGGGCAGGTTAAACTATATTAGTTGGTTCATTGCTCAATTGACTACCATGCGTGAGCCCATATTCAAACTGTTAAAGAAAGATGCAACAATCAAATGGACATCCGAATGTCAAGAGGCCTTTGACAAGATCAAGGAATATCTGTCCAATCCTTCGGTGTTGGTCCCACCTGATCCAGGGCTACCTCTTTTCTTGTATCTGACGGTGTTGGAAAATTCTTTTGGTTGCGTTCTAGGGCAACACGATATAACCGGCAAGAAAGAGCAGGCAATTTACTATCTGAGTAAGAAGTTCACTAGCTACGAGGCCAAGTATACTTTGTTAGAAAGAACATGCTGTGCTCTGACGTGGGTCGCTCAGAAGTTGAGACACTATCTGCAAGCCCAGACTACCTACCTCATAACCAGGTTGGATCCTTCGAAGTACATATTCCAAAAACCGATGCCCACTGGGAGACTGGCAAAATGGCAAATCCTACTCACTGAATTCGATATAGTTTATGTCACTCGCATGACAATGAAAGCTCAGGCATTAGCATATTATTTAGTAGAAAACTCGGTTGATGAGGAGTACCAACCATTGAGCACATACTTCCCAGATGAAGAAGTTAATTCAGTAGAACCTATCTCTGAAGAAACTCGTGCTTGGAAAATGTTCTTTGACGGAGCGGTAAACGCAAGAGGTGTAGGCATTGGAGCAATATTGATATCACCTAATGGTTAGCACTATCCAGCTACAGCTAGACTCCGATTCTTCTGCACAAATAACACAGTTGAATATGAAACCTGCATCATGGGCATGAATATGGCAATCAACTAGGAAGTGGAAGACTTAATGATCATGGGCGACTCCGATTTGATTATCCGGCAAGCACAAAGGGAGTGGGAGACTCGAGATATTAAGCTCATCATGTACCGGCAAGACGTGGAAGATCTCACTAAACGCTTCAAGTCAATAGAGTTCAAGTACATTCCTCGATGCCACAAAGAACTAGCTGACACACTCACCACTTTAGCTTCAATGCTCCCTTACCCAGGCAATGCTCATATTGATCCCCTGGAAATTCAAATCAAAGAAAGGCACGGTTATTGTAATGCGGTTGAGGTGGAACCCAACATTCATCCCTGGTATCATGATATCAAAAGATTTCTGAAAACACGAGAGTACCCCGAGCAAGCCACTGGGGACCAGAAGAGAACCATTAGATGGCATGCGAGTGGTTTCTTTTTAAGCGGTGACTTTTTGTAT
Source organism: Nicotiana glauca (assembly GCA_026770625.1). Classification (NCBI taxonomy): domain Eukaryota; kingdom Viridiplantae; phylum Streptophyta; class Magnoliopsida; order Solanales; family Solanaceae; genus Nicotiana; species Nicotiana glauca. The sequence continues at coordinate 36,622 of MU706262.1, forward strand.
AAAAGGACTCTAGACCTTAACTTGCTAAGATGTGTTGATGCCGAAGAAGCCGGAAGAATTATCCATGAGGTGCACGCAGGGGTGTGTGGACCCTATAGGAACGGATATGTTTTGGCAAAGAAAATCTTGAGAGCGGGATATTATTGGATAGCCATGGAGAAGGATTGCCTTAGCTTCGTTCGAAAATGTCATCAATGCCAGGTGCACGGTGGTTCGATTCATGTACCTCAAACGGAGCTTCATCCGATGTCAGCACCTTGGCCGTTTGTTTCCTGGGGTATAGACGTCATTGGGCCAATCAAGCCGAAAGCTTCAAATGGGCATAGATTCATATTGGTTGCAATCGATTACTTCACAAAATGGGTTGAGGCCATCACTCTCAAGTCGGTCGTCAAGAAAGCTGTGGTAGATTTTTTACATTCCAATCTCATTTGTCACTTTGGTATTCCTACAACTATTATTACTGACAATGCGGCAAACTTGACTAGTCGTTTGATGGGAGAGGTATGTGAACAATTCAAGATAACTCACAGAAACTCTACCCCTTATCGGCCAAAAGCTAATGGTGTCGTCGAACCAGAAAATAAAAACATTAAGAAGATTTTGAGAAAGATGATTCAAAACTCCAGGCAATGGCATGAAAAGCTGCCTTTTGCATTACCCGGGTATCGCACCACAGTGCGTACATCAATCGGAGCCACCCCATACTTGTTGGTTTATGGAACCGAAGTAGTCATACCTGCAGAAGTAGAAATCCCTTCACTTCGTATAATCGTTAAAGCAGGAATCGAGGACAGTGAATGGGTTAAAACCCGGCAAGAGCAGCTGTCACTAATTGATGAAAAACGGATGGCCGCAGTGTGCCACGGGCAATTGTACCAACAAAGAATGGCCCGCGCTTATAAGAAGAAAGTACGTCCTAGGAACTTTGAAGTGGGACAGCTTGTGCTCAGACGCATTCTCCCTCATCACCAAGAAGCAAAAGAAAAGTTTACTCCCAATTGGAAAGGTCCATACATAATCCGAAAGATTTGCCAAAAGGAGCAGTGTATCTAGGAGACATTGAAGGAAATGATCCTGAAACAGCAGTCAATGCGGATGCAGTAAAAAGGTACTATGTCTAGACCTCCTAGGGTGATGGCTTTTGTGCAATTAAGATGACGAAGGCTTTTCTTTCAGCTACCCCAAACACTATCAATCCTTCGTAAACCCTTTGAGCCGGTTCCGTTTCTTTGATTACCCTCCTTGGAACCCGAAAGTACGAAAAGAAAAGAAAAGAAAAACAAAAGAAAAGAAAAAGAAAAAAGAAAAAAAGAAAAGAAGAAAACAAAAACAAGAACAAGAACAAAGAAAAAACAAAAACAAAACAAAGTTATTTGCCTGAACTACGTTTGACGTGATCCCGAAAGGGTAGGTAGGCAGCCTCTCTCTGAGGTTCAGTCACACCAAAACAATAATCCCTATTTCCTCCAAAAATTGAAACTGTGCAGATGATATAATGGTTCGGCCACGAGACCGCCAAAATGGTTCCAAAGTTGTAGTTTCGCCCAAAATCCTTTTTACCCCAAAGACCTTGTCCAAGTCCTTCCGATCAATTGGCAAAGGCACGAAAGTGGAAAACGTCATTGTTGGAATCCGATACAATATCAATTGAGAGAATTAAAAAGAGAGAGTCTTACTGGTGAAAATCTTCGGGCACCATAAGACGATGGTGAGTAGAGAAAATGAAAATGAGAGAGTCCGCTTAGTGAAAACTCGCAAAGAGCAACATCGGGCAACGGTGAGAAGAGAAATGAGAGAGGTTGATTGGCGAAAACCCGCAAAGGGCGCTGTCGGCCGAAAAGAAGATATCTTATCACTAAAAGAGTCCTGGCAAGGTTCCTTGGTTTTGAAATGCGGAATTAATGGGTTCACGAGAAGATGGAAAGTTTGTGTGGGTCGAGCGTCCAGTCCAAGAAGCATGTCATGTTCATTTGAAGCCAGCATGCACACCACAGATAAGTCCTCATTTTCCCTCGAAAGGGACGCTTCTCTTTAAACAAATTCGCTTGCTTTTTGTATATTTCTTCCTTGAATCCCTTTCGGTTTAATGCAGATTCCGAAATTACTAAAAAGAAAGGTGGCAGGATTGGTTCTATCAGGCTCCGCCTAGTCAGAGTCAAAGAAAATGCCCAGCCTCAGCGAGTGCGTCAGGCCAATCCCGACTGACCAAAGTGTTTGATGTTCTCAAAGCAAAGACAATTGAAAAGAAAGAAAGTCAAAGAAAAAGGTCCCGAAGGCAGAATAAAGTGAAAAGGACAGAGCCCACACGGGCGAGTCATAATGAAACCCTGAGAGTTGAACCCAGTCGGTTTGAAAAGAGATTCACCCTCGAGGCCAACAAGCAGCAAACTTCTCAACGGAAATGGGGTCGGGATCAAGCGATTGGGATGATCAAGGCCACAAAATCAACCACCGTTTCAAACTAATAAATTGTTCTTTGTTAAAAATAGGTGCAATCAAAGCGACCATGCAAGAATGCAGGTGCAATCCAAAAGAAATGAGATGCACAAGCGCTGAAACAGCTTTGCAGCAGAAAAGCGACAGAAAGATAAGTTTCCCGAAATTCTTTCATGCGTTTTACTAATTAAAAAGGGAAAAATAAAAGAAAAGATAAGAAGGATAAAGAGAAGAAGAAGAAAGAAATGAAAATGAAAACCACAAAAAAAAAAACAAATCATAGTAGCACAGGACCTTTTCCTTCTACCCCGGCACAACCTGAGGATCTCCCTGGCATAACCCAAAGAGCGTTTTCTTTCAAAATCCCGGCATAACCCGAGGATCCCCCTGGGATAACCAAATGAGCTTTTTCTTTCCAAATCCCGGCATAACCCGAGGACCTCCCTGGCATAAACCAAGGAGCTTTTTCTTTCCAAATCCCGGCATAGCCTGAGGATCTCCCTGGTATAACCCAAGGAGATTTTTCTCTCTAAATCCCGACATAAGTCGAGTACCTCCCTGGAATAAGCCAAGTAGCCTTTTATTTCTAAATCCCGACATAACCCCAGGACCTCCCTGGCATAACCCAAGGAACCTTTTCTTTCTAAATCCCGGCATAACTCGAGGATCTCCCTGGCATAACCCAAGGAGCTTTTTCTTTCCAAATCCCAGCATAACCTGAGGATCCCCCATGGCATAACCCAAGGGGCCTTTTCTTTCCAAATCCCAGCATAACCCGAGGATCCCCCCCCCCCCC
>MU706263.1:0-18217 GCA_026770625.1 Nicotiana glauca
TTCTATTATTTTTGAAAATACGTTAATACTACTAAAAAATGTAAAATTGAGAATCTTAAAGCACATACATTTTTTATATTTTAATTATGAGTTATTATGTGATTAATTAATAAAAGGATGCAACATAATTCTTAAAATTGTAAAAATCATTTTATTTGATATTTTTGGAATAATTTGCTTAGGGTAAAAATCACGTGCTCACAAGTTGCATTCAAAACCACTACTGAAATGGTTGAGAATGACATTGATGATCCTGAAGCTCTGCAAGAAGAAATTGATATGATGTCTAAAAATATGGATGGGCTGATGAGAAGATACAGGAACACAAAGAAAGGAAGATTCCCACAAAGACGATACAGGCAATACAACGAACAGGATAAGAACGATGGAAAATGCTACAAATGTGGAAAATTTGGACATATTCAATCTGAATGCCCAGAACTGAAGAGGAAGATCTCTAGAGGTTTCAACAAGAACAAATCCTTCGGAAGCTGGAGTGATAAGGATGACTCTGACCATGAAGAATAGCAAATGTTTGCTTTATGACAATTCTGGAAAATGAAATGAACAAAACTTCAGGATGCTGGACAAATGAAGATGATTCAGATAACGAGAATGAAAATTGTTTCATGGCACGAGGTGAAAGAAGTGAGGTAAGATTTTATGACTGTGAAAGATGTAATAAATTGCAGGATATCGTTGATTCAACTTTGAAAGAGTCTCAAAAAATGATGAATGAACTTAAGAGACTCACTAGGGAAGTTAAAGACTGGAAACTCAAACATGAAGTATATAAAATCGAAAAGGAAGTACTTCAAGAAGAGTTTGAGGATTTGCAAATGCAGCTCAACAGCTTGCGCAAATCCACCAGTCACAGTAATGTTAGGTCAAACCAGACGACTTACAAGTCAACTGGAAAGGAACTAACCAGAACGCAGTCGACCAGTCGGTCAAACCAGATGACTTACAAGTTAACTAAAAAAACTAGCTAAAACCAAGTCACCTATTTCTAAAACTTATGAAAGACCTATGAGTGGGTCTAAAGTTAAGTGCCATTACTGTAATAAAATTGGACACAAATATTCCTTTTGTCATTTTCGTAAATCAAATGTGTCACGATAGGTTTGGAAACCAAAAAGTTCTGAACCTAGTAACACTAACCCTCCAGGACCCAGGCAAGCTTGGGTAACTAAAAGAAAGTAATCATCTTGTATTGCAGGAACACCACAGAGTAAGCCGCAAAGGAAAATGGTATCTAGACAGTGCGTGTTCCAGTCATATGATAGGTGACAAAAACCTGTTCAAATAAGTTACAAAAATTGATGGAGGAAGTGTTAAATTTGGGGACGACTCAAGGGGCAAAATAGTTGGTACTGGAAAAATTCCCTTTAATAAAAATTGTGACATTACTGAAGTTTATCTTGTCGATTGCCTGAAGTATAATCTCTTGAGCATAAGTCAACTCTACGACTCAGGATATGAGGTAGAAAATAGGATGTGCCATTGAAGATGAATCAGGTAAGATAATTCTTCCTGGAAAAAGGTATGGAAATGTTTATATACTTAATGGTTTTGAAAATATAGATGGTCATATTTTATTATCCTCTATGTTTGATGATCCATGACTATGACATAGGAGACTTGGTCATGCTAGCATGCACTTGATTGAAAAACTGTCCAAATATGAATTAGTTATTGGTTTGCCCAAATTGAATTTTTATAGAACTCATATTTGTGATGCAAGTCAAATGGGTAAGCAAACCAAAAATTCTTTCAAAAATAAAGACATAGTGTCTACTTTAAAACCTTTGCAATTACTTTATATGGATTTATTTGGGCCTACTAGAACTGCTAGCATAGGTGGGAAAAGGTATGTTTTTGTTATTGTTGATGATTATTCACGTTTCAATTGGGTAATCTTCTTGTCTTATAAGGATGAAGCCTTAAGAAATTTTGAAGTTTTCTGCAAAAGGGTTGAAAGAGAAGGGGACGTCTTATTTCGATAATTTAGAGTGACCATGGAGGAGAATTTGAAAGCAGAGCATTTGAAGACTTTTGTAATGATCAAGGATACACTCATAATTCTTCTGCACCACGCTCACCACAACAAAATAGGGTTGTGGAAAGAAAGAACAGAACCCTCCAATATATGGCAAGAACCATGCTACTAGAACACTTACTGCCACACCACTTCTGGGCAGAAGCTGTAAGTACAGCATGCCACACCCTCAACCATTGCCTCATAAGGCCAATACTGAAGAAGACCCCTTATGAACTTTGGAAAGGTAAACGTCTGAATATCAGTTACTTCTATCTTTTTGGAAGCAAATGTTTCATTCACAATAACGGTAAGGATAATTTTGGAAAGTTTGATCCAAGAAGTGATGAAGGTATTTTTCTAGGTTATTCATTAAATAGCAGATCCTTTAGAGTCTATAATAAACGTACTTTATGTGTGGAAGAATCTTTACATGTTATATTCAATGAAAATAATCTCTTGGTCGAGAAAGAAATTACTGCAGGTGACGAAGATCAAACTCAAGAAGCTCAGGATAAAGGAGAATCACAAGAGTTGACTAATACACTAGTTGTGACCGAGTCAACTGATGAAAATAGCAGATGCATACCAGAGCCACAAATCGAGTCGAATACAAATGTAGTCCGTCCAAATGAATGGAGAAGCGAGCCTGAATATCCTCAAAAATTCATTATAGGGGATCCAAACGAAGGAATGAAAACCAGGACAGCTCTCAAAAAGAAAGCAAACATTGTATTGATTTCTCAAATTAAGCCAAAAAATATAGAGGAAGAACTGAAATATTCAAGTTGGGTGCAAGCCATGCAAGAAGAGTTAGATCAGTTCAGTAAGAATCAAGTGTGAAAACTAATACCCAAACCTGATAATGTATCTGTAATCGGAACTAAGTGGGTATTTAAAAATAAATTGAATGAGGATGGAAAGATCATAAGAAATAAATCTAGACTAGTTGCTCAGGGCTACTCACAACAAGAAGAAGTCCACTATGAAATAAACTTTTGCACCTTGATCGCCAGTTCTCGGTCATGACTTGCCCCGTTTAATATGTTATGACTGATGTAGATCGTTGGTTTTGATTTTCATGAAAATCAGTATGAATTTGAAAGAACAGTCTCAGTTGAAAGCTTGAAATTTGAAAGGTTTGACCAAGATTTGACTTGTTTGTATATGATCTTGGATCGGAAATTTTATGATTTGGTTAGTTCTGTTAGGTGATTTGGGACTTAGGAGCGTAATTGGAATACATTTTGGAAGTCCGTGGAAGGTTTAGGCTAGAATTGGCGAAATTAAGATTTCAACATTTCCCGGTTGATAGGTGAGATTTTGATATAGAGGTCGGAATGAAATTTCGAAAGTTGCAGTAGTTTCGTTATGTTATTTGGGATATGTGTGCAAAATTTCAGGTCATTCAGACGTGGTTTGGTTGGGTTTTTGATCAAAAACGTATTTCAGAAGATTTTAGAAACTTAAGCTTGAATCCGATGTGTTTTGGGTGATTTGGTGTTGTTTGAGATGATTTCAAGGTTGGTAAAAGTTTGAATAAGGTATTAGAATATGTTTGTGCTTTTGGTTGAGTTCTTGAGGACCTCGGGGTAATTTCGGAATGATTTCGGAGTGATTGGAATTTTGTTGCAACAGCTAATATTGCTGCTTCTGGTATTTTCGCATCTGCGGACTGGGGACCGTAGATACGGTGCCACAGATGCGGGTGATTTATCGCAGAAGCGAAAATTGGCCAGGTGAGCAGATACCGTAGAAGCGGTCAAGAAGGTCGCATCTGCAAATCCGCAGATGTGGTAGTTCAATCGTAGATGCGATTTTGGGTTTTAAGTGAAGAACCGCAGAAGCGGGTTTTTGACCGCAGATGCGGAAAGGCCTGGGCAGACCTTATATGATATTTTATTTCGTGATTTTGGGTTATCTCACCATTGTTTCCTTCGACCTTGGAGCTTTTTGGGCGATTTTGAAGAGAGAAATCAAGAGACTTCGTTAAGGTAAGGAATTTTGGACCTAAAACTCCATTCTATGGTTGTATTTCATGAATTTAGGGTTGTAATTGAAGGAACTAAAGGGCAAAAATAGAGGATTAGGACTTGAGTTTAAGAGGCCTTTAAATGGGGATTTGATGGGTCATTTGGACTCTGATTTTAGTATTTTTGATATGTATGAACTCGTGAGGAGATAAGGAATCTATTGATGTGAAAATTCTGAGTTTTGAGAAATGGGCCAGGGGCTCAAGTTTTGGTAATTTCGGGATTTGTACCCGTTATTGATTGTTGTCGCTTGGGCTTTGTTCCCTTAGCATATTGTGATGTATTCGCTCTGATTTTGGATAGATTCGACGCGCGTGGAGGCCTATTTGAGGGGCAAAGGTGTCGCGAGCTGGAGATTTCACTGGTTCGAGGTAAGTAATGATTGTAAATACTGTCCTGAGGGTTTGAAACCCCGGATTACACAACGTTGTGTTACTTTGAGGTGACTTACATGCTGGATGACGAGCGTGGGGTAAAGCACCGCTGAGTATTGTGACCTAGTCCATCTCGAAAGAGTACTTTAATGTGTATTTGATAGTTAATTGTTTGATATTATTATGTTTTGGGCTGTATGCCACGTTTGGGGCCTTGTGCCAACTTGTTGAGACCCTTAGGGGTACTTTTGCTATCTATCCTCACCCTAATTGTTTGAAAGAATGTCCTCAGTCATGCATTACCTGTTTATTTCTCAAATCTGGCTTTCACGATATTCTTAAAATGTGAAAACTGTTTGGGGCTGAGTTCCCTATTTAATTGAGATAGACTGAGGGTTTGATTGTGAGATTAATGACTGAGAGAGGCCAAAGGCCCAGTTGTGAGGATATTATATATCTATGGATTGGGCTGTATGCCGCAGCAATGTATATTATATATCTATGGATCGGGCTATACGCCGTAGCAATATATATACATATATGGATACGGATCGGGTTGTACGCCGCAACAATAATTACATGGGTCGGGCTGCACGCTGCAGCAATATTGCGCTTGGGCCGTAAGGGGCCCCTCCCGGAGTCTGCACAAGTAAGCGCTATCGACGAAGTATAGAGATCGGGCTGCACGCCACAGCGATATATGAATCGGGCTGCACGCCGTAGCGGTTACTATATAATACCTATTGAACGTAAATGCTGAGTATGAGTACTGATCGGTAAGAGTTGAGTCACGAGAGGCAGAGATGCTAGCCCGAGGGGCAATATATATATATATACATGCATATGAGTGATGTTTGCCTGAGAGGCTTGTTTATGAACTTATTGATTTCACTCCGCTTTAAAGTGAGTTTCTATCGAATAGGTTGATTTACTGACTGTTTTCACTCATCTTTATATTGAGCCTCTGTTAGAAAGTTTAACAAATGTTTTAAAACAACTTTTATTTAAACTGGGGTTTATGAGATGTTCAAAAATTAATTATTGATTTGGCATTTGGATACTTCTACCGAGATTTTTAATTTATAAAGTGTTTATGATCACTGTTTTGCCCGAGGGGATGTTTTACGAACTATGCTTTGCCTGAGGGGCCGATTATGGCTTTAATCTCTATTATTATTTAAATGGTATTGAACCCCTACTAAGACTGCTGGAAAGTATTTCAAAATAATTTTTTTACTGAAAGCTAAATTTTAAAAGGGAAGGTTGACTCGTATTTGATTTGAAAGCCTGTTGTGTTTATTGAGCCTAACGTGAATGTGAATTCATTATTTCATACTGCTCTGTCTTTATTTATCCTTATTACTTACTAGGTTGGAGTACTCACATTACTCCCTGCACCTCGTGTGCAGTTTCAGGTATACTGAAACCCGATAGCGGGTGTTGATTTGCTCATACGCGGAGTCATCAGAGTTAGCAGGCAGCTACATGACGTTCGCAGCACCACTCCCTTCCTCACATTGCTATTTCTATATTTAGTACATTATTTTAGACTTCTTGTTGCATTCAGACCTTGATAGATGCTCATGACTAGTGACACCCCGATGTCGGGCTTGTGCTTTTATTCCGCATTGTTATTTTAGAAGTTGTTATGAAAAGTTGTTTAATTAAAGGCTTAAAAATGATTCTTAATGCTTAAGGGTTAATGTGAGTGTTGTGTCAGCTGGCCTTGTCTTCACGAGAGGCACCATCACGACCGGGTCGGTTTGGGATCGTGACATACCTGCTCTTTGGACTCTAGAGACATGTCTTACAAAAATAACCAAAGAGAATAGCTACTGTCTATCTATTGGCCTCATAGTGCCTGATGTAGGTTAACAAGCTAACAACTATCGATGTATTCTACTGATATAGTTACTCTTGTTACACAACAGGTAGGTTAACTATCTAGGTTTTCTAGTACTTGTTTTGTCTCTGTCATGCGATGTGCACTTGTAGGATCATTTCTCTGATTCTATCACTACTATCTTGGCTGATATGTTGGAATCTTCTGATGTTCCTTTCTGCCCAGATGTGGTACACTGCTGCTGCAAATAGGAACCTCATGATCTCTCCAGTTAATTGTCTCTTATTCCTTCTCTGAGATAGCCATACAACTTCATACTCCCACTGATGCAATTGCCTGTTGATGTTCATCCATTTCAATAGTTTGCCTCAGATGTCCTTAGAGTATGAACATTAAAAGAATAAGTAGTTGTGTCTCCGTTGTTCCTGTAGAGCGCAAGACACATGCATATGGTACTTGAATTCCCTAGATTAGTAACCTATCAGTTGTTGCAAATCGTTTCTGAACTTCCATCCAAAGTATGAAGGAGTGCCTAGGAATTAGTCCTATGCTTATTACCAACGACCTCCATAACACCTTTTGGTATTGTGGCACACTAGTAGTATATGCATTTTTTATTATAAATTTGTCATCAGAGGTATGTGAGTTTAACTATGCAACTCCAGTTGTTAGCCAATTCCGAGCATCAAACACTTTCCTCACTACCCATGAGGCTTGTTTTGAGTAGGTACAATGTCTAGATCATTTTCCTTTATGTAATGTGTATGTACCTACAATACCCATAGCTTGTCTTTTTTTGAGTGAGGACCTATACTAGCTTACTTATAACTACTTTGGTCAACAGAAATAGGTTTATAACATTCATACCCCATGTAGACTTGGGCTGGAAAATTGTATCCCATGCTATAGGATTTCTCCTGTTGTTTTCTTCAGTTCCATGCCATACGAAGTTTCTACATACTGCAGTCACCATATTCAGAACCTTTTGAGAAAGCATGAACACTTGTGTCCAGTAGGTTTGCATTTCAAAGAGTACACTCTTGATAAGTTGTACTCTGCCTGCATATGAAAGCCATCTGGAGTCCAGCTTTTAACTCTAGCAATTATCTTATCCACTAGGGGCAAACACTCACTTATAGTAAGTTCTCTTATGAATAAGGGTACTCCTAAGTATTTGAAAGGGAGAGTACCTAAAGTAAAGTGGTGTTAGTGATAGGATTTGCTCTTTTACTTGAGTAGAGACCCCTACCAAATTGAACTTTCTTCCATATTGGCTTTGAGGCCTGATGATTTAGAGAAAGTTGTATAGAGATAGGATCTGCCATACAGTACATCAATAAGTCATCTGCAAAGAAAATATGCACAATCTCCATTTTTGCACACATTGGATGGTAGTTGAAGTCCGGATTCAGCTTCAATTGCTTTAGAGCTTTATTTAGGTACTCCATTACTAACATAAAGAGATAAGATGACATGGGAGCACCTTGTTTCAGCCCCTTCTTTGCATTAAATTTGGGAGTCAACACCTCATTGATTAGCAAAGAATATCTTACAATGCTTACACACTCCATAATGAGCTTAACCGATCTAGTATGAAAACCAAACTCCAATAGAAATCCTTCCAAGAAGCTTCATTCCACAGAATTATAAGCTTTCCTACTATCCACTTTGATCAAACATCTGGGAGATGATGACTTTTTGAGAATACCATTTCCGTAGCTCATGTACTATGATCACATTATCTAGAATGTTCCTCCTTTTAATGAAAGCTAATTTTGATGCCCCCGCTATTGGTTTCAGTCTTTCTGTCAAAATCTTTGATATGATTTTGTATAGGGTTGTACAACAAGCAATTGGTCTATATTCCTTGACAAGTTGGGGAAAAAATCCTTGACAAAGGATGGATTTGGAGTCTTTGGTACTAGTGTAACAGTAGTACCATTTACTTCTTTTAGTAATTTCCTAGTTGTAAAGAATTCTTGCACTGTATTGATTACTTCCTCTCCAATAAGTGGCCAAAACTCCTCAAAGAACTCAGTTGGTATCCATCTATGCCAGGTGCTTTGCCGAGGGGTAAGTCTTGGAAAACCTGTATGATTTCCTCTCTAGTTACTGGTAGAAGCATATGATGTTGTTGTGCTAGTGTCAGACAGGGACATTTCTAGCTATACTCACATCAATTCCATGTAAAATTGGAGTTGCTTCCCCTAGCAGTTTTTGAAAGAAATCGAAGAATTCCTTCTATATCATTGGTGGTTCGGTTAGTCTAATGTTGGCCTCATTATAGATAGATGATATTTTGTTCGTTGCATATCTACCTTTCAAGTATGCATGGAAATACTTAGAATTTGAGTCACCATAGGCAATCTATGTTGCCCTAGATTTTTGTCTAAAGATCTGCTATTGTACTCTCTCTTATTTTTCCAATTGAATGAGTTTTATCTTTTCCTGCTCAATCAGTTGTGGGTTAAAGCAATTCTCATTCAGTGCTTCCTGTGTATGCTTCAGTTGTTCTCTGAGTTGTGTTAGCTTGAGATCTATAGAGGACATATCTTTGTACATGTCTTTAGTGGACTCCTCTATTAGCTTCAACTTCCTCCATATCGTAAACATAGTATAGCCATGTATGTCCTGTGCCTAGGATCTTGCAATTGCTTATTTGTATCATTCTTGTTTCAGTAGGACATTGAGCAATTTATAAGGTCTTTTGTCTTTTGTTCTTTTGGTTTCTGTATTTAGCATTATAGGAGTGTGATATGAGATCTCTGGCATCATGTTGTTAGCCTCAATTCCATTGTAATAGCTGAACCAATGTGCATTTTCAAATACCAGTCTATGTGGTTGTAAATTCTCTCCCATGCTTCTCTTTTGTTACTCTAGGAGTATTGGCTTCCCTTTTTGTGAGTTTCCCTACACCAATATCTTCCATACATTACTGAAAGTCTATAATCTCGGATTGATGTACTGGTATACCATTAATCATGTCCCCCGCATGCAATATACTATTGAAGTCTCCAATGATGAGACAAGGTCCAGTGATCACTGTATTAAGGTGTCTTAGCTGATCTCATAAGGCCTTCATGTCTGCTACAGTATGCATTCTATAAACAAAAGTAATGCAGCTACTGAATATTGACTGTCTATCCTTAACTTGAAAATGAATTAACTGAAATGAGGAGTCTATGTTGTCATTGCTACCGAATTAGATCTCCAACCAATCCAAATCTACCATTAGGAGCAGAGTTGTAGTTGTCAATGAACTTCCATTCCATACCAAGCTTTTTTTTAGTACTAGGAGCCTTAAGATTTTTAACCCTAGTCTCAAAGCACCCAATTAAATCTGCCATGTTCTTATTCAGAAATCTTGAACTCTCTTTGTTTAAAGGACTTGTTAACTCCTCTAATATTCCAAGCGTAAATGATCATTGAGATGGGGGTACAGTGGTATGGTTGATCCCTTTCTCTAACCCCTTGTGAGGATCTTGCATTTGACCCATGGTCTAAGATTCCTTGATTATTCTCATGTATCCTCAACATAATTTATTGGGTCATTTTGGCAAGTACATATAGACCAATGAGATGTTCTTTCCTCTGCTTTGTCCCATGATATACTACTGCATGTTTTCCTCTGCCATTTATTTGAACCTGTAGATCCTTCACTTGTTGCTGAATATTTTCAGTAATGCTCTCCTCTTTATTTTTAGGAGGCACATATTCAGATAGTTTCCTTGTTGGTTTGGATTTCCACTCCATTTTGTCCTTCCTATTCTTCTTGTTGTGGGGTTTGTTAGCTACTTGAGTTTCCCTTGCCTTCTTCTTGCACTGACATGTTAGATTCCCAAAATGGTTGCAATCCTGACAAAATTTTGGTTGCCACCCATACTCAATAACCTGCTCCCATAGCTTCCCATTAGGTCTTCAATGGTGAGCCTATCAAGCATTGTCTGAGTGATATCCATTTCTATAAGGACCCTCGCATAGGATATCCTTTCACATTGGGCAGTCAATTTATAAATACAAATTGGTTTACCTAGTGAGCTTGCAATCCTCCCTAGATTTTCCTTCGCCCATCACTGAATTAGTAAGCCTGGGAATATGACCCATATTGGAATCACACGCATGGATTAATTTTGGCTATTGAACTTAGGGACCCAGTCCTTCAGAATCATTAGCTGATTGTTAAAGGTGTAAGGTCCACTTTGCAATATTTGAAGTTTGTCTTCCATAGATACAAATAGAAAGGAAAAATAGCCATCGTCATGAAGGAATACCTTTTGGATTGCTACTGAATTCCACACTTCATAGGCAAACTTCAGCATCTCCTTGAATGGTGAATTTCCCCCAATCACATAGCCAATTAGGGTTGTTATTCATTTATGACATTGTTGATCTAATTCATTCGGATTGAGCTTCACTACTTTAATTCAATCCCTAATTTTTGGTTGGTAAAACTTTAACTGTAGCCCTTGTTGCTGAACTTGATTCCCTTTGACCATATCCGCCATTATCTTTGTGTTTTCTGTCGTAACAAAAATAGGTCAATTTCCTTGCAGTTGTAGCCATAGTTACCTCTTGTGGGTGCACTTTCTCCATCGACGGTGATTGGAGTATCGTACGTGCACTTCTCATTCCCGACAGCCAATGAGATAGTTTCATGGGGGCAATTGTTTCTGTGTTACCAGTCTACTACTAGTCTCTTTTCTCGGTTGCGTTACCGGCGATGGTGATTCCTCCTTTCATTTCCAGCATTGGCGGGTCATGACGCATGTTAGTTATCCTCACTAATCGTGCGCCGAGAGCATCCTAGCCCTAATAAAAGTCTAAATATTTACTTCTTTACATGTGCTCTACTGCACACATATATAAATATTTTATATTTATTTACCATATACATTCATTATTGACCATTCTCTTGTTCATTTTTTTTAAAAATAAATCTTTGTAATAATAGCTAATTATTTTGCACAATCCCTAGTGTAATTTAATTGGTTCCAAATGAGAATCACACTGTCGTAGATTCTAAGGGATGCCGAATCCCATTCCCTTAGAATAATTTAAATCCTTACTCAAATTTTCATAAGTTCTTGCAGATCATAATCAGTGTTTATCATAATATTGTTTTTGGTGTCCTAGTGTACCTCAAATATTAGGTGGTGACTGCACAACTGCAATCAACCTTGTAAAGTATCATGTCATGTTTTGTTTTAACTTGTATAAAATATGGTACAACAATGCTCAAATTGACTTTTTTTGGCACAAATTCTTATATGGGATTATTAACTTTTTTTTAAAAAAAATTACATATTTAGAAATTACAGAAAAAGTACTATACATCACACTAGTTAATAATTTTAAATATTCTAAAAACGAAAAAGGGTCAGATTTGGCCCTGAACTATTCATTTTGGTACAATAATGTCCTATATCCACCTATTGGGCCAAATATGCCCTTCTGTTAATGTTTTTGGCTCACAAATGCCTTTGAATTAACGGAGGGACACGTGTCATCGTCTTGTTGGCATATTCTAAATATTTTTTAATTAATTAAAATGACCCATTATTCATACCCGAAAAATTATTTTCTAAAGCAATTGTTCTAAAACTTTTTTTTACTAAAAACTGAAGGAAAAAAAAGGAATTTTTTTTCCAATTTTTACAAAAAAAAAAACAGATTTTTTTTTCTAAAATAATATTTTTGTAAAAACAAAAATAAAATCTAAAAAGTAATTTTCTAAAGCAATATTTTTGTAAAAACTGGGAAAAAAACGAAATATTTTTTGCTAAAAACTAAAAAAAGCAAAAAAAAAAATTCCAATTTTTAGACAAATATTTCTTTAAAAAAGTGAAAAATAATTTCTAAAACAATGCTTTTGTATAATCTAGAAAAGAAAATATAATTTAATTTTTGATAAAAATATAATTTATCAATTATTAAAGGTGGAGGAGCTAAATTATTTTTTATAATAGATAAATAATATTTTTATCAAAAATTAAATTATATTTTTTCCAGATTTTTCTAAACTGGAAAAAAATGGGTCTTTTTGTAAAAACTGAAAAAAACTAATTCCTTTTTTTTTCTTCAGTTTTTAGTAAAAAAAAGTTTTAGAAAAATTGTTTTAGAAAATTATTTTTTGGGTATGAATAATGGGTCATTTTAATTAATTAAGAAATATTTAGAATGGGCTAACAGGATGATGACACGTGTCCCTCCGTTAACTCAAAGGACATTTGTGAGCCAAAAACATTAACGGAGGGGTATATTTGTCTCAATAGGTGGATGAAGGGCATTATTGTACCAAAACGAATAGTTCAGGGGCAAATCTGGTCCTTTTCCGTTCTAAAAATTTGAAAAAACGTAATCAAATAAAATCTTTTTGACTATTCAATTAATAATATGTTCACATAAACGAAAAAGATCTTTCAAAATACAGAAACAATTTTTAACAATCTTTGTTTCTAATACCAGATTTCTTGTTTCTTGTCAGAAACATTTTTCGCATTTAAATTTCTCGACTTTTTTTTCTTTTAGCAAAAATTTAAAAGAAAATCAACTAATTCATTTGTTTCATCTGGACTTGGCATCTTTTCAAAAATATTTCATTATCTCCAAATATTTAAATTCATAAAAGAAAACTACACTTCGATTTAGCAGGTTCTTATCACAAATTATCAAAACTAATTCACTTGATAACATATTCACTTCATCGAAATACACTTTGTTAGAGCTTAGAAGTCTCAAAGTGTTTGCATACATAATCGTAATAAATCAGATCGAAAACTAATGTTATATATCAAATTAAATTTAGAGTATTATTTAATTGTGATTAATTAAAATTTCCTTTTTCTTCATTTTGTGTGTTACATTTTTTAATATTTTCTCAAAAAATACTTTATTTAAAAACGATTTAACTTTAAACGCTTCAATTTATATTAATGAAATAACTATAGTTGCACTAATATTTAAATTTTTTATTTTAAATCATATTTCTTTAGAAATAATTTCCTTAAAATTCGTCTCAATCAAACATTAAATGCGACAGAAGTAGTAAAAGCTTTATATATGAGATACATTTTGCATTAATTAGATCCGATGAAAACAACAAATAGGAGTAATTCTTTTTCAATAATCATCGTCATACTATATTATAAGTGTGAAGTCTTTAACTAAAAATTAAATTACTAAAATAGCCATAAAACTTGATGACTATTTTACCCTTCACTTGAAGATTACCCATGCAGTGATATTTTTGTATCAAAAAGTAAATTTATTTTCAAATAATTGGTAAAATACTACAACAACAAGAACAACAACAACAACCCAGTATAATCCCACAAGTGAGGTCTGGGGAGGGTAGGATGTACGCAGCCTTACCCCTACCCTGGAAGGGTGGAGAGACTGTTTCCGATAGACCATCGGCTAAAGAAGGTGAAAGAAGCCCTGATAGCTAGGTAGATATTTGAAAACCGACTAAACCGGCCGAAAAGTACCACACTGAACCAATTTTTTTTGTTTCTTTTAAAGAAATCGTAGGTTTTTATATAAATTTATAAACGTACCGATAACTAGGATAGGTTTTTTATTTTATAAAAATAAATCGAAAAAATACCGAACCGTACCGAATAAATTTTATATGTGGACAATATATTTATATAGTAAGTTTAAAACGAATAAACCATTAAATCTTTCATTGGGCTTTGGAATTATGAAAGCTATTACAGGCAAACAAGTAACTAAACTCAAAATACTAATTCCTAAAATATATTATGTTACTTATACTTAAACTAAGTTATTTCAAGTATCTTTATTAGCAAGACACAAAGTATTCTAGCGATTATGAGTAGAATCCATTGAATATGTTTCTTTCCATATAATTTAATATTTATCTTTTTGAATATTTAATATAAGTCCCGACTTGGTTAATATCTTTTCACTCGTGTGATTTATATTTACTTTACTTTTACTTGATTTCTTTTACGTTGTTGTCGCATAGTTGATGGATCTATACTCTAGCCATCTTTTATGTTTTTTTAATTCATCACCCTTTAAACAGTAAAAATATCTAGAAAGTTTTGGTAAATCCTGTAAAAGAACATCTGTTATTGCATTTTACTTCTACTGGTAAATTTTACATGATATTTAAGAAAATAGTGAAAACCAATCGAACCGTACCGATACCTACGTGAAACCGACATGAATGGGACGGTTTTAAAAAGTCTAATTTTTGTTATACATGATAGAATAATCAAAAAATTGGTATGATACAAATTTTATAAAATAACCGTCCGAACCGAACCATTGATGCCCCTATTGATAGCAAATAATAGCAAGACAAATAGTTAGAAAACTAAATCGAAGATAGCAACAGAGAATATGGAAGGGGTATCGATAATAAGTAATTGCAAGATAACATATTTAGAAAACTAAATCCAAGGCAGCAAACGAAAATATGAACGAAGTATTGCTAGCAAACTACGGAATTACGGATGGCAAGTAATAACGGAACGAGACATGCGTATATAGCAAACTAAGGAAAAAAAGGGTACCGTACTAGCACTAATACTACCGAACTAGAGAAGACAAATGGAAACGCTTGACTACCTACTAACCTTCTACCCTAATCTTCAACTTTCACACCCTTCTATCTAGGGTCATGTCTTCGGTTTGCTCAAGTTGCGCCATGTTCCGCCCGATTACCTCTCCCCATGACTTCTTTGGCCTACCTCTACCCCTCCTCTCACCTCCCAAGGCCAACCTCTCACATCTCCTGGCAGGGGCATCTGTTTTTCTCATCTTAACATGTTTGAACCATCTCAACCTTGCCTCACGCATCTTTGCCTCCACAGGGCCACTCCCACCTTGTCCCGAATAACTTCATTCCTAATTCTATCCAACCTCGTATGCCCCCACATCCATCTCAGCATTCTCATTTTCGCTACTTTCATCTGCTGGACGTGGGAGTTTTTGACTGGCCAACATTCTGCCACATACAACATGGTCGGTGTTAGAGATAAAGTTCAATCTCTATAAGTTAGGATACAAATCTCTATTAGTTAGGATAACTATGTTTTGTTAGCTATATTTTAGGATTTATGATTGTTCTATTAGTTACCTTATCTCCCTAGTCTTCTATAGTGTGTTGTAGACTGTTGTATATATATTCAACAATGTACTCAATAGAATATCATTGAATTCTCTCAACATCGTATCTAATAACATGGTACCAGAACCTACCATGGCATCAACTTCTCAACTTTCATATTCCACCTCCTCTACTGCAATAACCTTAACTACTCCAAGCCTTTTTTGCTTCTTTACCTCATGCTCAACTCTCCTTTTCAATAAAACTCAAACCAACAAACTATCTGACTTGGAAAACTCAGTTTGTTCCTATCATCAAATGCTATAACATTTTCAATCATATCAATGGTACACCAGCGCCTCCCTCTATCATCATCAATGCCACAACAAATCAGTCAGAACCAAATTCTGATTATTTAAAGTGGTTACAAGAAGACCAACTCTTACTGAGTTAGATCTTATCATCATTAATCGAGAAAATTTTTCCTTATGTGACTGGTTTAGATACTGCCTTTGAAGCTTGGGAAGCGGTCTTAAATGCATTTGGTATAAGCAACAGCGCTAGAAGAGTCCAATTGCACATCACCTTGCAAAACATGACTCTTAATGACAAACCAATGGCTCAATTTCTACGCGAAGCTAAAGCTATCGCTGACGAGCTTGCTGCTTCTGGAGCACCAGTATCTCCTGATGAATTCAATGCCACCATCTTCCGATTACTTCCTTCTGATTATCATCCTGTCATTGCAACACTATCTGTAGAAAAAATCACAGGTATCATTTTCTGATCTTTCTGGTAGACTTATGGCTCATGAGATCCTATTTCAGAACTCTCGCATACCGATCTCTGCTGTTTCCAATATTGCTCGACAACACACTCCATCTGCTCGCCAATTCCACCAAAGCTCCCAGAAAAATAATGGTAACAGAAACAATGGTGCTTCCTCTAAAGGAAATAAGAAGTGGTTTCCTAATCCTTGTCAGATCTGTGGACTCAGCAATCATCAAGAGAAGTAGTGTCGCAAACGATATAATACTAATACTGATAAAATCACTGCCAATGCCATCAATGTTAATGCTTCTTCCAATGATTGGTTTCCTGACACTGCGGCTTCCCATCATATGACACCTGATTTGTCTGCACTTGAAATCTCCGAGGAGTACAAAGGGCCTGACAAAGTTACTATAGGTAATGGACATGGTTTGCACATTAAAAACATTGGTCACACTACACTATCTTCCGGTAATAATCAATTACATTTGAAAAATGTTTTACATGTGCCTGCCATACAACAACAATTGTTATCTGTTAATAAATTTGCTAAAGACAATCAATGCTCCTTTAAATTTGACTCTGTTGGGTTTACTGTGAAGCGTCAGACAAATAAAAAGGTGTTGTTGAAGGGACCAGCTGACGACGGAGTTTACAGGCTTCCTATTGCTGTCTCAGACGTTGTTGCAAGAAATAGCAAGGCTTTCAAATCTGTTCGGACTGCTGCACCAGATTGGCATGCTCGGCTCGGTCATCCTCAACAATAAACAGTCTCTTTTATTGTTAATAAATTCAGTTTGCCTAGTCATTCAATAAAATCATCTGGTCTTTGTGAAGCTAGTTGTTTAGGCAAACATAGTCAGATTTCTTTACATGTTACTGGTTCTATTGCTAGTAAACCATTAGAATTGATTCATGCAGATGTTTGGGGACCAGCTCCCAACTTATCTTTTTACGGAGACAAATATTTTGTTCTATTTGTGGATGACTTCTCGCGGTATTGTTGGCTATTTCCAATTAAACAGAAAAATGAGGTTCTCTCTACTTTTGTCGAATTCCACAGATTGGTTGAAAAACAGTTTCAAACCAAAATTATCAATTTTCAATCAGATTGGGGTGGTGAATTTCGTACGATCAATACTTATCTGAAGGAAAATGGTATTCAACATCGCATTACTTGTCCACATACACATCAGCAAAATGGTCAAGTTGATAGGAAAATCCGACACCTAGTGGACACATGCCTTACCCTTCTCGCTCATTCTGCAGTTCCATCCAGATTTTGGAACTTTGTTATGCACACTGCTGCGTACTTAGTTAATAGGCTCCCTACTCAAGTGCTTCAACATATCTCACCATTTGAAAAACTTCATGGCACTTCACCAGATTATGGATTTCTTCGTGTCTTTGGTTGTACTGTCTATCCTTTGTTACGTCCCTACAATCAACACAAGTTCTACTATAGAACTGCAGCTTGTGTTTTTCTCGGATACGCCAAGGACCATCATGGCTATGTGTGCTTTAATCCTCAGGATAATAAAATTTATCTTAGTAGGCATGTTCGTATTAATGAGACCTGCTTTTTATATAAGGAGAAAAATTTATCTGATTCATCTATCCTAGGCACCCCTCCAGAGGAATTTAATTCTACTCCTTGGCTCAACCGCAACCCGATTCAAATGTACCATCCTCTTCTGCACTTCCATATAATTCTACTAATTCTTCTTCCAACAATAATTCTGGTTTTAGCTTATCATCTCCTAGTGCTTCTCAAGATCAAATTAATTCTCCTTCGGAGCAGCAACTGGATGTCCTTCCAACTACTGAGCCATCACAACCACCTGGACGCACTCACCCAATGGTTCTAAGACAAAACCCCAAGAAGAAGACACTAGCTTTCATGTCTGTTTCGAGTGATAAAGTTCAATCTTCCTCCGTTACTCTTTCAGAACCAATATGCTACACAAAATCACTCAAAGTTCCCGCATGGAGAGAGGCTATGAGCTCTGAAATCACTGCTTTGATACAACACCAAACATGGGAACTTGTTCCTAAACCATCACATTCCAATATTGTTGG